>PVIH01001345.1:110152-242210 GCA_004025045.1 Sigmodon hispidus
GATAGGAGGGGAGGTGGGGAGGATCTAGATAGGAGAGGAGGTGGGGAGGATCTGGATAGGAGAGGAGGTGGGGAGGAACCAGGAGAGGGAGAGGGAGCAGAAACTGTAATAGGATGTATTATGTGAGAAAAAATTCTATTTGCAATTAAAAAAAAGAGAGAGAGAGAAGCTGGTCTCAGAATACCATGTAACATACAGCAGCAGGTTTTCAAAGAAACTGAATGTAGAGAGAAAAAAATCACCTAAATACATATCTTAATATGTATATATTAACATATATGAATACAATTTTGAGGAATTTTTCACACAAGGGCAAAATAGGACATAACAGCACTTCTACTTTGGAACAGCTGACTAGTTATATTCACTTTTCTGGTTATATAGACCAGCTTCCAGTTGTACAAACCACAGACACCCCTGGAACTGATCTACAGAGATTGAAATAATTAAAATGAATATTCTGAATGCAAAGCAGAGCAAAGCTTTAGCCCAAGCTCTGGAAGAGAAGCTGGTAGGAACCCCAGCTGTATTCAGCCCTTTGGTTTCGTGCCTCAGTGGGCAACGATTTTAAGATCATTAAATCAGGGCTGGCATGAAGATGCTTGTCACCAAGGATGTGAACTCCCCCAGTCCAATTCCTGAGATTTACATGGTGAAAGACAGAATCTACTCCGACAAGTTGTTCATCCTGTAGTGTCCACATTTGCTCTGTAGCATTGCCCACAAATACAAATACAAATAAACAAGCAGACGTAATTTGAAAATTTGTGTGTCTGTGTTTGTAAAAGTATGGTATATTCATTTCTCTGTGAAAGTGCACACTAAGAAGCTGGGAGAGGGATTGAGCAACTTCCTTTATCACTGCCAGCTGATTTCTTACTCTTAACCCGAGGCTCAAGGTTTTCTGTTCAGGGTGGTAGCTAATAAGCCCCAGTAATTCTGTCTCAACCTCCCCTCTGAGAGGGGGGATATAAGCTTTCACAGTATGTTCAGCTTGCTAAACAAGTTATGGGATTTGAACTCCAGCATTCACTCTTTCACAGCAAGCACCTTTAACCACTGAGCCATATCTAGCTCCATTATGTGAGTTTTTTGACACAAGAATTCACCACATATGTAATGAGGCCTACCCTGGAATTCATTACAGAGTCCAAGTTAGCTCCCATCTTGGGAACCTCCTTCCTCAGCCTCCTGAGTGGTAGGAATACAAATATGTGTCACCATAGCTAGGAGTTGTCATGCTTTGCTATCATAAAGCAAGTTACTGTTCTTTCTCACTGTTTTCTCTTCCAAAATTGGGATAAGAACAGTACAATAAATAAACTCAGATAGTAAATGTGATATCTGAGTTATTCTGCTAATACTGCCTCCCCAACTATGCCTAGATCATTAGCTGTTAAAATAATCTTATACTTAATAATCTATTTTAATCTTAACAACCCATTATACATAAGCATACATTTGTATTTGCAAAAAGGCAATACTAAAACAATAAGATAAACTTGAGGCAATGACTCTGTGGATAAGAACACTTGTGAAAGCATGAGGATCTGAGTTCAAATCACCACATAAAAAACCAGGCATTGCCACATATGTCTGTAACCCCACCTTTGAGATACAAAGACAGGTAGATACCAAGAATTTGCTGCCCAGTCAGCCTAGATGAAATTCAGGTTCAGTGAGAGACCCAGTTTCAAGGCAATAAGGCCCCATGTTGGGCACCAGGTATTGTAGTAATTATTTATTGGTTATATAAAAGATTAATATTTCTTAAGGGGTTTATAGAAACCTTTACTGATATAAAATTGAACTTTAGGCTCTGCAGACGCCGCTGTCTCTTCTTGCCTCTTGCTGCAGCCATGGTCAACCTCACCATGTTCTTCGACATTGCAGCCGATGGTGAGCCCTTGGGCCGCGTCTCCTTCGAGCTATTTGCAGACAAAGTTCCAAAGACAGCAGAAAATTTTCGGGCTCTGAGCACTGGAGAGAAAGGATTTGGATATAAGGGTTCCTCCTTTCACAGGATTATCCCAGAAGTCATGTGCCAGGGTGGTGACTTCACACGCCATAATGGCACTGGCGGCAGATGCATCTACGGAGAGAAATTTGAGGATGAGAACTTCATTCTGAAGCACACAGGTCCTGGCATCTTGTCCATGGCAAATGCTGGACCAAACAGAAAAGGTTCCCAGTTTTTTATCTGCACCACCAAGACTGAGTGGCTGGATGGCAAACATGTGGTCTTTGGGAAGGTGAAAGAAGGCATGAACATTGTGGAAGCCATGGAGAGTTTTGGGTCCAGGAATGGCAAGACCAGAAAGAAGATCACCATTTCCAACTGTGGACAACTCCAATCTGGTTGATGTGTGGGCTTCTTACCCACCAGACCATTCCTTCTGTAGCTCAGGAGAGCACCCCCACCCATCTGCTTGCAGTGCCCTGTAATCTCTGCTCTTACTGAAGCTCTTAGGGTTCCATATTCCCCTCCAAGTTTAGCTGGAATGCTGAGTTAAGTTTATGACTATGAATAAAAACTAAGAAAAAAATTTGAACTTTAAGGCAATTTTTGGAGAGCTGAACTGTCCCATGCAGTGAGAGTGTCAATCTCTCTGAGAACCTAGGAATAAACAGGGAAGGCAGGCAGAACATAACCGAGTCTTTAATGGAGGCTGGCTACACCCCATCTAGAGTCTTGAGACCCTAAAGCTATGTCTTTAAGTCTCATAATAACTCCTGAATCTCACCACAAAGCACCATGAAGAAAGATACTTCTAAACATATAAGCTCTCACACACAAACTCACATGTATACTCACTCCACACAGATTTTAAAATATTTTAATAAAAACATAAAGGCAAAAAGGCAATACTATTGCATCCAGACCAGACAAATGGGAGAAAAGAATGCAAGCATGTGTCACCATAGCTGGTTAGGAGTTGTCATATTTTGTTATCAAATGTATGATCAGGATAGTTTAGGGTGCAGGGGTAGATAGGAGGTGGGGAGCTGAGTTAGCCATAGAGCAATAGACAGAGAATTAACACTTTAGAAAATTGCTGGAGGACATTGGTCTGACAAAAGGACCTATCTCTAGCTTAGAAAACTGGCAACATTTTGAGTTACAGATTAGCTAAGAGACCTTGAACCCCACTGCTAGACAGAGTCATAATACCTCCTCACACACACGTTATTTGTGGCAAAGATTAATATAATTAAAGGTGATGACATGTAAGAAATGACAGTGCATCATGGAAGTCCAGCAAGTCTCAGCTGAGCCTCAGTTTGAATCTACTTTATAGTTAAGTTTTGTTGGTCAGTATTGGTCTGGCTACATAGTGTAGATTATGAAGATGCAGGAAAAAAGGAAAAAAATAGATCAATTAGTTCCCTGTTGAAATCCAGTTCTCCCAGGCTGGAGTCAGATATTTTTTTCCCCTCTCGAATTCAGATGAAGACTCTGTGCTTCAGAGATGAGCCAGGGAAGTCTTTGGTGTTTACTGAAGGCAAACTTCAACTTCCACAGAGAGTGGAGGAAAAGTTCATGTTGGCTGCGGGTGCTTCAGCTGTTTGTAGTAAAATTTTGAAATTCTCCAAGAAACCTACTTTCAGATTCTCTCGGGTCTTATCTGATTAACTGGACAGTCCAGGAATTCCCCAAGTGTCTCACCCTTTGAGCAATCAAGGACTTGCCCCTGAGCGCAAACTGGAAATGGATTATTTGTTGTTTCTGTCTTCTCAAGTTCAACTTCACAAACACTGGCCTGTTGCAATTGTGGGACTGGCTGCTTTTGAAGTGAGTTTATTCACGTGAGAGGGCTAAAGTCACCACCTGGAACCTTTCTAGACAGCAGCAGGCAATCCATTCAGATGAGGCCTGGTGTTTGTTAGGCCTCAGCAGGGGAGGGAGGACCCAGGAGGAGGCTGCTCTGCCGTGTGCATTCTCCCCTGCAGATTAGAGACAGGTCTGCCTCTGGAGCCATCAGGTTCTAGGCATCTGTCCCCAGCTGTCCCTCTCTGCAGAGTCCTTGTCCCACCTCTGTGCAGCTCTGTCTTAGCTGAATTCTCACATATCCGAGTTCAAACAAGGTAAGAGTCCCAGGTTCCCAGAAATAGGACAGTAAAGATAAGAACATCTCCATGTTCTGCCTGTAGCTCCTGCGAGAGCTGGGACAGCATATTTTATGATGATTTTGTCGAGTTTGGAGAGATATTTTCTTCATAGGGGTGCCCTATGGAGTTCAGTGCTCTCAGGCTCCAGTCCATGCCCATTACACCGTTTTCCTGAGCACCTGTGATGTGAGAATTTGGGCACTATGCAGTACTTGATCTCATTTTGGCTCCGCCAAGCCAAATTTGTCAACTTCTTTCTGAGGGGAGAAAAATAATAAACTGAAACCTGGTCAAATAACATAGATAAGATGCCATGATTAAATCAATAAAAGTGAGGTTTTTGTAGCTAGGCCCACCCATCCCGGCCCCCAAAGCCTATGATTTACTCGTCATTCTCTCCCCACCTCCCCATTTCCCTTTTCTCCCCACCTCTGTGTGCACAAATGTGTGCAGTTAGCATACAAATACAAAGTCATGTTTTGAAATAGAACCCTGGGTATTAACTCTCCCTCTCTTCAAATGACGGGCCTTCAAGGCTCACAGCGATTTCTTCCAGTGTTTCACACTCGAATCTCAGTACTCTCTATTGGATTCGCTCTCTGTCATCCCTTACTGCTGTTTTCGTGGCTCTCCAACCCATGCTTTATTCTCCTCTGTCTAAGACTCAAATCGAAACCCATCACTACCTTCCTGAGTCCTTCAAGGTGCTTCTGTAACCAATGGCTATTTCATAGCAGTTACCATGGCCTCGACATTGTTTGAATATGTCAGACTGTATTCAACTCCATTTTACAGCTGAGGAAACTGAAACATCAAGAGTCATGTTTCTTGCCTACTCACTCACAGGTAACAGAAGATATGAACCCTGTCAACATAGCTGTAGCATCAGGGCACTTAACCCTGTACTATATGCACAGGCTGGCTTTCAACTTGCGAGTGCTTTCTCTCTCTCCCTCTCGCTCTCTTGGCTCAGGGAGGGGGTCTTAGCCCCATCTTCCCTAGTCACTATCTTCCTCCAAGGTTACAGAGAGCACAGGGTAGCGGGGTGGGGGGGTTGTCCACCCCTTTCTCTTGGAACAGTTTTTTTCCCAATGCCCTTCTTTCTTGCAATATGCACGTTGGTTCTTTTTTTAAAAAAAATATTTCTCTTATTTTATGTGAATTGGTGTTTTGCCTGCATGTATAACTGTTTAAGGGTGTCACATCTTGGAATTACAGACAGTTGTTAGCTGCCATGTGGATGCTGGGACTTGAACTCAGGTCCTGTGGAAGAACAGTCAGTGCTCTTAACCGCTGAGCCATCTCTCCAGCTTTGCACATTGGTTCTTTTCTGGTTTTTGTGCTGTTGTGGTCAGATGGGTCTGACTCCTGCAGCCAGGAGAATTCTTTTTTAATTATTCCCTATGTTGAGGCTGCTGTTGCTCTAGTACCCTGCCTAAATTTTTTTTTCCTCTCTTTTTTTTCTTATTGCATCTTTTTTTTTTCTTGCCTCTCCTTTTTCTGTACATCTGTCTCTCTCTCTTATGATAAACCTTTTCCACTACTGCTACCTCGGTACTTGGACAAAGGAGAGACAAACAGAAATGTACTGACAAGACAATCAGACAAGACAGAAAAACCAAGGTCCCCGTAACAGAATACTACGGTTCAGAGGAGGCCTGAGGGACACCCAGGAGTAGGGACATCTCACACTCCTTTCAGGTACGCTTTGCAAACATGTCCACCAAAGTGAAACCTGAAACCTTTCAGATTCAGATGCAGATGTTGCTAGCAATCTGATTTTTCAGATACTAAAAGAAGAACAGAGAGAAAAAACAACAACCAACAGTCCAGGTAAACTGGACCAGTCGGCAGGTGTAAACCTTTAGGGTTCTGGGTCTTGGGGGGGTCTCTGGGGATCCCAAATGAACTCCCAAATGTTATGCCCTGATCATAAGACCTGGAAGAGACCACCAGAGATTCAAACTCTCTGGAATGCGAAAGCAAGGTTTATTAAAATGCAAGCCGAGACAAGCGCAGGCAGGCAGTGGAGCGCAGGCAGGCAGTGACCAGAGGAGGTACCTGACCCTCTGCAAGCTGGGTTTTTAAAGGCAAAAATCACACAGTTATACATCAATTGGGGGTCTTAATACTGATACAGTTCTGATTTGGGGGGGAATTTCCAGATTTTCTCTATTATCTTATCCTGTTGTTTGTCAGTCCTTTTTCCCTAGATTATATCTCCTGGGTTGGGACACTTTGTGGCTATAAAATGGCCCCAGGCTGTCTCTGGTGCTGGGACATTCTATGGTTAGTTAGCTGCTATCAGACAGCCCCTAGTCTATCTCTTGTTTGTACTTTGTCCTTCAGCAGAACTCAGGCCTGTTTCAAACTGGGATTCAGGGACTTCTGTTCAAAAATAGAGATGCTTTTCTAGTTCTTCAATATCAAGTGTTCAGGAAGGTTTTTTTGGGGGGGTTGTTTGTTTGGGTTTTTTTTTTTTTTTTTTTTAGTGAAAGTACTAAATGACACATTACAAATTATAAAGGAAACAAAATAGAAGGGGCTGTTGAGAAGCCTGAAAAAAAAGGAACAATCAGAATAGGCTGAAACATCCAATAACATGGTCTGGCCTTGGAGAAAATGGCAACACAGAGAAGCTAAGTAAGTCTCCTAAAGCCATAGTTACAGATGGTGGATAAGATTGGGATCAAGCTGTCAGTTACCAGGCCCCTTCTATGCCTTTTGTATTTTAATACCATACAAAAACAAAGGGTAAAACAAGTGACTTGGGGGATGTTATTGTTTAGAATGAGCATACAAAAGAAGTATCTATATAGAGGGATTAATAAGTTCAAGGAAGTATCAACATGAACGAGCTAAACAATGAACTGACAATGACTAGTTAGTAATTATATTGAGGAAGCACAGTCAACTCTGATTGAAATTGCATCTAATATACCGTTGAGGTAAGCTGTAATGTCAGGTAAGTTTGAGGTAGTGAAAATTTCCAGACTGGTTAAGTTTCCCACTGTAGCCAAGAACCTTCATGCTGTTGGCCACAAAATGCTACACTTTGGGTCTTTGCCCTGAGCACTTTCTTTTCCTTCCTGCTCTCTGGACTCATGGGAACCCAAGTTTCTGCCTCGCTGAGCTGTCAAAGCCTCCTGCAAAATATGCTCAAGTCCTCATTTCTGCTGATCCATGTCTGAAGAAGAAAGAGCTAGTCGCCCACTCCCCACATGTGCTGATTTCTGATCATCCTTATGTTACCTTCCACCCACTAAACCCAAATGTTTTTCTCCCTTTGTCCCTGCTCTGTGCCAACTTCTAAGTCACCTTTTACATCTTAAAGATTCTAAGCACAATAATATTTAAACAAGATAATTTTTTTTAGTTAAAGAAACAAAACATTTCCTTTGTCCTTTGGGCTGAGTGTTCCTCCACATAAAGGTAATTCTGCTTTTGTTTTTTTGAGTACATACACACAGCCCTCAACTCATTTCCCTGTGTTTACTCTCCCTGACAATCTTCACATCTTTATCCACTGTCTCTTCCCAAATAGCTCTCAGATCCACACCTCCTGCTCAAACATCTCCTGGGCTACAGACTGCTTGCAGAAATGAGCTCTCTGCCTCTCTGGCTTCTAAATCTGACTCTCCTTAGGCATCCCTTTCTCCTAGTGAAAGATGTTAATGTAGAAGAGGATTCTGAGTTACTTTGGGTGCTTTCCTCTCCATAAGCATTCTTTCAGGTACCATCCCTGTCCAATCATCTATCTGGCTGTTCCTACAATTATGGTGTGGTCTACCCCATCAACCCTTAACCATACTGTGTCCCATAGGTTACACTATACCAGTTAACAAATCAGATTACTACAGGAAGATTAGAATATAATAATTAAGAACTAACATAAAGCTAAGTAACATCTATATCTGTCAAATAGCTGAAATGTTTTAGCTGGAAAGCTAAGATTCTATACCCAGCCACTTTCTCCTTTGGTTTCTTTCTATATAACTCAAGCATCCTTGAAGTTGCCTGAATAACTTATTTATTCATTGAATATTTATTAATGTTTTGATATTGATTAACCCAACACTGTGTTAAGTGTTGGGAATATCATGATAACTACAACTTCTGCATTTATAATTGGATTATGCAAAAAGATAAAGAATGCCATGCATTGATCTAGGAAGATAGTTGGGTACTTGGCATGTATTTATCTGTATGCTTCTAACTGGACAGAGGCAAAGTTTGTGGAAACTCCACCTGGTGTGGAGTAATAGCTGAGATAAGTTATGAAAGTTAGCTTGGAATCATTCAGGCATGGTGTGGAAGAGGGTGTCTTAAAGATTAGAGACAAGACAGAACTGACAGAGAAAAGAAAACAGAAATAAGGGGGTGGGAAATGCTACCAATGACATGTAATGAACCAGAAAGTCAGTGTTGCTAAGAGACCAAGGAGTCAAGGGGACTAAGGAATATCCATCCATCAATTAACAGTGGAAATATCATTCGTGACCACACCCTCTCACAGTTGTATAGATCACAGGGGAAACAGGGAAGAAGGATCCGGGCTTAGGATACCCAGCACACCTAAAGCCCTGGGTTCCATCTCTAGCTCTATATGAACCAGATGATGCAAAGCTCAAACCTAGCACTTGGGAGGTGTAGGCAGGAGGATCAAAAGTTCAAGGTTATCTTCAACTACAAAGTAAGTTTAAAGTCAGCCTGGAATACATGAGACTGTGTCTCCAAAAGTGGTGGGGGATGGGGGATGGGGGATGGGGAAACAGGGCTGATGCACCAAAGACCGAACTGCTAGTTACTTTCAATGGGAATTTTAAACACTATGTCTTCCAGCTATCTGTTCAAAGCCGGATTAGATTTCTTTTTACTTCTTCCCTTTCACTGCCTACATCCTCACTCCTAATTTCTCTTCCTCTTGAAGTCTCTAACCTTCAAAACAAAATCAAATGCCACCTAGTCCTGAAAGATCCTGCATTCCTGAAGTGAGAACGGGCTGTTCAGTAAGTGCCAGGGACTTTGCCGAATCAGCACCTACTCCCACCTCACTAATCTCAAGGCATTTCCGTCTGCTTCTTGCAATCTTGTAGTCTGTTTAGTTATTGCACCTGTCTCCTTGGTGACACAGTTCAGTGATGGTGAATTGTCTACATATTAGTCATCTGTGGGCCTCTCATTCTTCGAGACTAAGTGCATTGGACGTTACTGTCATCTGGATGGAACTCTACACTGTTCTCTGCATCTGGCTGACGTCAGCACAAGCTTTATATGGCATCACCTTTCCTCTTAAACAGAATGACCTTTAAAGTACAGATATGACACTCGGGCTTGCAAGCTCCCTCAGTATGTAAAGATGCTTACTGCACAAACCAGACTACCTGAATTTGAGCTTCCGGGCCCACTGAAAAAGGTGTATGCACACATATGACATACACACAATGACAATACAAAGTAGTTTCTATAATGAAACTTGAAACTCTTAGAATCTGCTAAGAACCATCTTTATCTTTTCAATTACTTTCATTACATTACATGCCTTACATAGTCTCAATTCTATAAACCAGATCATTTCCTTCAGCACACATGAATATAAACCATCTATAAACCAACTTTATGATCTCATCCAAGGGCAAATAACTCAGCTCTGAAGCAGGCTGAAGTAGCAACTGATTAATGAGGCTGAGTTAACTATTCACACATCTGTCCTCTAGAGAACAGTCCTGGGAAGTGCTTAGCTAGTCCAAATGGGGAAGTGACATTGAACCTGGGGATTTTGAGGGACATAAACAAAAAGAAGAAGTTCTACGTGCGTGTGGGATGGATTTGAAGACAATAATGCTGATGGGGGAAAGATGGATGGATTTGTCAGACTGTGGGCTGGAAGAGTCCCAAACACTTCTCAAAATATTTTGTGATTCGAGAGACTAACCTACTGAACTTGAAATTTTTGAGACCCTTTCTCAAAACACCCCTATTATTTTGCTGTTGTTATTTATTTTAGGACTAGAGAGACAACTTAATGAGAACCTAGGTTTGGTGTCAAACACATACATGGCAGCTCACAGCCATCTTTAACTCCACTTCCAGGGAAAAATAATCTCCTCCTCCTCCTCCTCCTCCTCCTCCTCCTCCTCCTCCTCCTCCTTCTCTCTCTCTCTCTCTCTCTCTCTCTCTCTGTGTGTGTGTCTCCCTCCCTCCCTCCCTCTCTCTCTCTCTCTCACACACACACACTTATATGCATGTGGAGATCAAAGGAAAATCTGTGAAAGCCAGTTTTCTGTTTCCCAGGGCTCAAACTCAGCATGTCCTTACCCATTAAGACATTTCCTTGATTCTAGAGTCAGATTTTTGTCTGTGTTGTATGTATGGACATGATCATGATGCATGCACAAGTGTGTAAGAGTATGTACCTGTATGTGGAAACTAAAGGTCAATGTGGTGTGTCTTCCCTGTTCTTGTTTCTACATTATACATTATATTTACTTTTTTTTTTTTCTTTTTTTCCTAGATGACATCTCACTATGTAGCCTTGGAATTGGCTTTGTAGACCATTCTAGCTTCACACTGACAAAGATCCACCTGTCTCTGCCACTCAACTGTTATCACACCCAGATCTGTACTTTTATTAACATTATTATGTGTGTATGGGTATATGGGTGTTTGCTTGCATGCATGTCTGTGCACCATGTGCATGCAGTGACCTTGGAGGCTGAAAGAGCACATCCAATCTAGCCACCTCAGTCTCAGTTAGCATCATAGAAACGGGATAAAGTATAAAGCACTTTCTTTAGGAAGAAAGAAATTCAGAAATACCATGCCTCAATGTTAATTTCTAGTCACTAGACAGTAAGTATCAAAGCAATTGATACAGTGCCCAGTTCCTTTCTCTAAGCATGAACCGTACATTTAAAAGAAAAAAAAAAGATGTACATGATTTCAAATCCACTGGACAATGGCAAAACAGAATTAAGTTTCTGAACTGATGAGGAGATGAAATGTCTTGGCTTACTCCACAAGCACATAGGGATCAGATCTCCAGCTTCAAGGTAGGAACATGCAACAATAATTAAGAGAAACCTCGTGAGCCTGCAGTAAACACAACTCCAAGCTCAAGTCAGAATGAGAATTCAGGTATCAAAAGAGAGGAGGCTGCCCCCCAAATACTGAGGAGTATAAAAGCATCCACTTAATCCTTATTTGATTCATTATTGCTTATTTAGCAGGAGCGAGATTCAGCCCCTTAGGAGAGATGGTCTATGCCACTTGCTCTTCATTACTGACTCGGGAGTCCTGTTACTGTTACCAGGTTAGGGGTACAACCTGTGCCCCAACTAGCCAGGTTTGGCCACTTATCTTCAATAAGCCAATTAAAAGAGTCAAATTAATAATGAAAAACAGAAAATTAGAAATTTATTCAAAATGGCCACAATGAAAAAGGAACAAAGACATGCAGTGACCCCCCTCCTGCAAATCCAACTTCAGGGTTCAGACATGAGGGTATATAAAAAGCAAGAGATATGCATAACTATCCAGTACAGTCAGGATGTGGCCTCTGCCCCTTACTGTCTCATTTCCAAGTCTCTATAACATCATCTAAGCAGTTGCAAAATTCTCCACGGGAGATGAAGCCCGTCCTCTGGATGCCCCTGGTGCTTTGGTTATTTCTTTTTCCTGCCGGAAATTCCTGGGGAAATTTCAATTTCTTGGGGACCATTCTTTCAATAGCCTCATAGCCAAAGAGGAGTCACAAATGTCTCTTTGGTGTGGAGTCATCTCTGCCAGACAAGCTGGTTACATGGTGGCCTTTTGATAGTACTACAGTTTAACATAGAACTACTCATACCCAGAGGGGTTCTTCATTTGGAAGGTGGATGACCCAGGGTTATAGATATCATTGAAAGCAAAGTCAGTGGGCCAAAGACTATGAAGAATCAATGAGCCTAAGGACAAAAGAGGAACCAAGGAGCCCCAGGGGAGCAGACTTCCAAGCATGCTGTTGCCATAACAGGGACCAGACACCACTGCTGATCTGGTTAGTTGAAGAATTTACTGTCAGGGGACTGTGTAATGTTTCCAGTATACTCCAGTTCTCTTCTCTTCCAGTTCAATACAGCAATCATTAAACACAAAGTCGGAGCAGGAGACTGCATTGTCCCGGGCCCCTCCCTCTGTGTGCCTTTTCAGTCTACCTCCCCTCATCTCATCTTGTAACGCCCACAGGAAACCCATGTTGAATGTCTACCAGGCATCACATTAAGCAATTGCACTGAGAACAATGGTGGCAACAGAGAACGAACCTCAACTCTAAGGGAAGCCATGCCCCACCCCCAGTAGCAAAGCAACCTCTTACTAATGCTCATTTCTCAGCAGGTGGGCACAGTAGTGCATGCGTTTGATCCCAGCACTCAGGAAGCAGAGGCAGGAGAATCTTTATGAGTTCCAGGACAGCCAGGGCTGGGTAGTGAGACCCTGTATCAAAACAAACATGCAAAGCAAAGCAAAACAAACAACAACTTCATTAACACTAAGGTACAAACACCTTAGATCCTTCTTGCTTGGATTTTTTTTTTTTTTAATGTGCATGTCTTTCGCCTATATGTATGTGTGAGGACAGAGCCAGAAGAAAGTACCAGATCCTCTGAAACTGAAGAAAAATTGTGTGTCACCATGTGGGTGCTGGGAACAAAACCTCAGGTCCTCTGGAAAAGCAATAAATATCATAACTGTTGCGCCATCTCCCCATCTTCTTTCCAGCTTCTTATCCCATGTCTTCCCTTCATGCCTGCTTCCCTAGTTTCAGCATCATCTCCTATTACAAATAAGATGTTTGAGATGGGCAAGTCCAGGATTCTCACAGACCTCTCCTTCCTCATCGAGCTATCTGCTCAGGTGCCCTAGGGATCTCAGTTCTGTGGACTCCTTCTGCTGAAATCTCCCAGTCCTCACAACACAACTGCACACATGTCCCATGGGAGCCTTCCTCTAACCTATCAGCTCTCTGGCTCTCTGAATACTCTTATGAAGATTGCTAGTCTCTCCCTTCTCAGGGCAGCTGCCACATCCATCCTCTGCATAGTTCATTACCTGTCTTCCCTAGCAGGTAGGGTTGATGTTCCAGCTGAACCCCTGGCCTGCACTGATCCGTACAGCATCATGGGCCATGCAGGCACACTGGTTCCAATCTACTCCATCACCTACTGACTATGGCCCTTGTGAAGAAGTGAGAATGACAGAGAAAAGAGTCTGAAGCAGGAGAAGGTGGGAATTTAGAATCCCAGAAGCATGCTAAATATGTAGATTTCCTCTCTGCTTTGTCTAGACTGAAAGCCCTAGAAAGATGCAGAAGTATTTTAGGGACACAGTACAGATGATATATCACATAAGATTCTGGGAAATGCAAATGGAATCCAGTAGAATCATAGGAGGCAGTGTGTGTGTGTTTGTATGTATGTATGTATGTATGTATGTATGTATGTATGTATGTGTGTGTCTGTGATGGTATATTTAATAAAAATAGCCTGAAATATCAGAAGACAAAGCCAAGCCATGAAGTCAGGGAGTGGTGACTCATGCCTTTAATGCCAGAACCCCAGGAGCAGAGATTTTCTAGATCTCTAAGTTCAAGGCCAAAGAGAGCGAAGCAGTAATGGCACCCACCTTTAATCCTCGCTCTAAGAATGTTGAATGAGAAAGAAAAATAGCTGGTCAGAGGGAAAAAAAAGCATAGGGCAGGAAAAGGCAGAAGGTCAGTTCTTTTGCCTTCTTGCCTAGTCAGTCTGAGACAGGACCTACCCTGTTCAGCCTGAGGAGTTGTCGTGGTGAGAACTGGCTGTGGTTTGTTCCCTGTCTCTCTGATATTTCAGTTTTCCCCTGATATCTAACCCCAGGTTTGATTATAATGCTAAATAGAATCATGCAATATGTGTATGTACATGTGGGTACTAGCACATTGACACTGGAAAGGGCATCTAGGGAGGCTAGAACTCCAAAGGACTTAGAGAGAGAAGGACCTGAACCACTGCAGTGCTGCTGAGCTGGAGATTTGGACATGTGCAGAGATTAGGCTGTGAGATGGCTGAGCAGAACCAGCCACACAGGCTTAGGTAAGTTCCTTCTCTATTTGGGAATGGGATACAAACACCTGCCCAGAGCTTTGTTTGCTACCTTGAAAATACATCAATGCGAGAAAGTAGGAGGGAGGAGTCTCACCTTCTCATTAAGTTGCCTTTCTGAGCTTGGCAGCACACAGTGTCTTTCCAAACCTTGCTCCTTGGCCTAGCAACAGAATTTTCCTTAGAGGCTCCACCGGAAGAAGCAGAGGGGAGGGGAGAAGGGTTTTGCAAGCCTGTGTATAAACAGGTCATGGAAGGGCTACAGGGAGGAGAGAGGTATTAGGAGGTGAGCCAGAGACGCCAGGGTCAGCTATGGCCGTTTGTCCGTAAGGAACCCTGGTCAAATGGAAAAACATCCTTTCTTGGCTTCAGGAGAGGCCTGCCCCCCGCCCCCAGGCAAGGTAGGTTCTAGAGTTTAGCCTCTAGAATGCCCAGCTTGCTTGGGCTAGCCCACCCTGGAAGTGTTACATAAAATCACAACATCCAAAGCTACATACAGAGATGAATTAAAAAGTCCTCAAGCAGTGCGGGGGAGTGTGCAGCTGGGAGCCTGTGGCTGGATGAAGCCTAGAAATCTCCAGCTCCGTTGAAACTTCTCGCTCTTGGTCTGAACCTGTCCCAAACCAAGATACCTTATACCTCGTGCCAGCCTAATCCTCCTGAAGTATGCTTTCATTTCACCCCTCCCTGGATCAGTCACTCCCTGGCTCCACCAGCCTCCTGCCTGCTTCAAGTCTACCCCATTCCAGCCCCCTATTATCCATTCAGTCCAGCCTTTCTCTCTAGTCCATATCCCTCCCCTCCCCCATACCCTGCCTAAATTATACAGAAGAACATCCGTGCATACTCTCTGCTCATTTCTAGCTGGTACTGATCCCCTCTTATATTCAGAAAAATTACATCTTCTATCTATAAGCTGCCTACCTACTATAGTATGAGTCTTTATCATTCCTTATTATTCTCTAGGTCTCCAAATATTCTAACTACCAATTAATGACAGGTGATTATTGACCCAGTCTAGCTCTAATGCAAACACTAACTCTGATAGTAAAACACAGATGTTGGATGTCAACCACTCACTAGACTAAACCTAAGGTAATTTTGCAGGTTAACACATTTACTCTACCAATGATCTTGCAAGCTAAGCATTTTGATAACCCTTGTTTTTCACCTGTGAAAATAAGAAATGGGATATAGCATTGGCCATGGTAGGAATGCTCAGATTTGGACTGTTGAATATAGGAGGTCTTCAGAGATAGCATGAGAAGAACAATCAGCTGTGGACTTTTGAGACTCCTTACTATCTTGTCCCAAAATCTTTCC
This sequence comes from Sigmodon hispidus, assembly GCA_004025045.1. Classification (NCBI taxonomy): domain Eukaryota; kingdom Metazoa; phylum Chordata; class Mammalia; order Rodentia; family Cricetidae; genus Sigmodon; species Sigmodon hispidus. Next base: position 125,704 of record PVIH01001345.1, read on the forward strand.
TGCAAAGTTCAGGAAAGACAGAATCTTGGCTGAAGCCAAGAGCTTAGGAAAATTAGTGTTCATCCTTTTAACTACCCTGTGCCTTGTCAGGGTATCTAACACAGTGTGCAGGTGCATTCCATCTTGTTGAAGGTGTGTGTAAACATTCAGTTAATATTTAGTGCCCTTCACTAGAGAAGAACTCATAGTTCCTGATGAGGGCTTGTTTTGCATTTCTATTGTGAATAATTGAAACCCACACAAAAGCAGAGGGCCCTCGTAAGCCTCAGTGCACCTGTCACCCAGCCTCTACAAGGCTCGGTGCAAGCAAGGCTTGTTTCATCCGTTCCCCCCTCACACTCAGATCTTCACTCCAAAAAGTAAAGTGTCATAAACAAAATCCTAGTAACCACACCATCTCAAGATTCAGAAATCTGAAAAAGAAATTAAAAGTTTACATAAATTCAACTTTTTCTTAACTGAAGAGTGGGGCCCATGAAAGAACAAAACGCCCATTTCCCAGGATGGACAGAAAACAATTCTATCCTGTTTAAATTGTTTCTCAACTTCTTATTCGCCTAGCTTATTCTGTCCTTTTTTCTTCTTTTCCACACATGTGTATGTGTGTGAGTTGTGGATGTACCTGTGAATATGCATATTTGCCTGGGGGGGTATACACCGGGTGCCAGTGTGAATGTACATGTAAAGAAGAGAGGCTGATGTTAGATATTTTCTTCTATTGTCTTCACTTTATTTACTTAAGCAGGGTCTCTAGGCAAATCTGGAGCTTCCTGACTTTGCTAGTTCCTGAAGCCACCTTTCCCGGGACATCCCCTGCCTCTGCCTACCTATCATTGGTACTATACTTAGCCCACCATGCTCACCTGGCATTTACATGGTGCTGAGGCTCTGAATTCCAGTTCTGTTTGCTTAGAAAATGATTTACCCACTCAGCCATCTCTCCAGGCCCCAGTTTATTCCATATTCTTGCTGTTGTATATGTTGCCCTGTACTTTTGCATTAATGGTCTTTGTCTTATGAACTGAGTTTGGAACACCCTGCTAGCAAGACCCATGTCTCCCTCTTACTGTACATCACACCGTGTGGCTCCATATGATTTAACCACCCTTTTGTCTCTTTTTTAGTGTCCTGTACTCCTTCCAAACCATTCTTGTAACCTCCTAATTTCCTTTTCTTAGCTCCTGGCATGCAAAGGTGGATGGAGCACTTAGCCGACCAGTGAAGCTAAGGGATGGCAGGAAGGCATCTCTGAGAACAAGTTCTGTAATGAGTCTGAGAGGGGAAGAAGGAATTATCCAGTGAAGGAGGGGAGAGGAGCAGGTTGTGGATGAAAGACATTTGGGGCAAAGAAACAACTGCAACAAGAAGAGGTAGGAGAAATCCAGGGCTATTGGGGAGCAGAAAAAAATGTCTGTAAGGCTGGCTTAATTCACTAGAGTGGATAGAGGGGCAGATAATAAAGCTTCAAGTTGTAGTGTTAATTCCAGAACAGACTTGAATCTCACTGTTGATTAGACTTTGGAGAGCGCTATGGAGCAGAGTTAATAGACAGAAGGTTTCCTCTGATAAGCTCTGAGGAACTCCCCTACCACCTGAATTCGCCAAGAAGTTTTCAACTTAGACACCACATCCTATCAGAATGTACTTTCTCATGGCTGGTGTTATGTCCCCTGCAGAGATTTGTCCTCCATGAAGAACTGACCTGGAGTCTAAGAATATTACCCAATGGCACGTATGTCTATTGAGCTTGTAAACATCTGCTTCTCCAGAAAACGTTTTCAAAACAGAAACCGGCCCCGACATTATTTTTATATATTTGCTTCATTGGTACAACAAAATGGGAGGGTGCTGATGTAAATAATTCATTTAATTGCAGTGATTGTTTTTATTAGGTTGATGGTGGTTTGCAGTGCACCTGTGAAAATACATTTAGAACGGTTTGTTTCCTGGCACAGGGCTGACAAATTGTATAGGTGAGTTTTTCAGGCTGTAGAAACCAAAATGGATTCTGTCTAGGGTAACTGAACACCTGCTGAGTCAGGGCAATGTGTATGCCCTGACTGCCGCCAACCTCGTCTGATCGAGGCCTGTGCTCAACCACTGAAAACTCCACTCTGCTCTGGACTTGTTGCACCTGACCAGTTTCAAGAATTCCAAGGCTGATGGTTAATGTTTTGAGTTCTAGGAGTCATGACTTTGAATTGCTGTGAAGTCTGTAATAGAAAGCTCTGAAGTGAGAAGTGACTTCTGACGTCCCTTCCTTTTACATAATGCTCCAGTCTTCAGGTCACAGGTAGCTGAAGCATTTAAATGTATACTAATTTTTTTTCTGGCCTAAAAACAAACCAACTCTTAATTCAGAAGTCATAGACTAGCTTAGATGGTGGAGGGAGGTGTTTGACTACTAGATCTGGTTTCACACTCGAAAAAAAAAAGATTTAAATGCTCAACCTCACCTGGATTGATGAGACTTAGTTGTAGGGCTCAGCAAGTCTTCTTTCAAGACAGAACAATGTCAACTCTCCAGTTCCTTTCTCCATCCAGACAATACTTAATTTCTAACTATCAGTTTGATCTAGGGGTTCACCGGACTGTATTCCTCCTTGTGTCCCATTTTATTTTTAGACTCTAATGATGTTGTCTTTCTTGATGGCTGTTCCCAAATCTTACCACACCTGGAAGCTCAGTTGTGCCCTTTACTCCAGGAATAGATCCCACCTCACAGAGGAACAGTTGCATGGCGAATACTTAAGAGTCTAGATTTCTTGTCTTTAACTCAGTCTTAGGGTTTATATTGCTGTGAAGAGACACCATGACCAAGGCAATTTTTATAAAAGAAAACATTTAATTGGAGCCTTGTTTACAGTTTCAAAGGGTTAGTCAGTTATTGTCATAGTGAGAAACATGGCAGCAGGCAGGCAAACATGGGGTTGGAGAAGGAGCTGACAGTCATACATCTTGATCAGCAGGAGACTGTGCCACATTGGGTATAGCTTGAGCATATGAGACCTCAAAGCTTGTCCCCACAATGACACACTTCCTTCAACTAGGCCACGCCCACTCCAACAAGGCCACACCTTCTAAAAGTGCCACTTTCTATGGGCCATTCATTTAAACGCATGATTCTATTGGGGCCATACCTACCTGTTAAACTCACAATACCCCTCCCTCAGTCTGTCACTGGGGTTTTTGTTCTACCTCCAATCTTTCAGGTTTGACTGTCCAGCAGAGACTACCAGCGTACTCTACAGCAGTATCAGTTCCCTGGGACTAGGCTGGGCTCTTTGCTCCTGCTTGCACTTCTAGATTTTAAAGTGTGAGACTTTGAAGTCAGTCCTTGAAACCTACAAGTGCTGTATCCCTGAGACACATAGTCCTGGAACCTGGCTCCATGACCAGCTGTGAGCCCATAGGGATCTTCAGTCTCAGTCTACCTTACAGCTCAACAGGGCTTACAGTCCTGTGAGCCAAAGAGCAAGCAGATGTACATCAAAAAAAGAGTAAAATAATTATGAAAATATTCCTTTTTTCTTTTTTATTCTTCTCTTACATTACACCCTGACAGCAGTTTCTCTTCCCACCTCCCCTCTCCCCCAGATATATGTTTCCTTTCATAAAAAAGCAGGTCTTCAATACATATCAATGAAAAACATGGCATAATAAGACTAGGCACAAATCTTCATATCAAGGCTGAACAAGGCAACCCAGTAGGAAGAAAAAGGGCCCCAAGCACAGACAAAAGAATCAGAGACCCCCCCTCCATTATTGGGAGTCCCAGAAGAACACCAGGCTACACAATCATAACATATATGCAGAGAGAGGACTTAGCTCAAATCCATACAGGGATTGTGTTTATTGTTTTGGTTTCTGTGAACACCTGAGTCTGTTTAGTTGATTCTGTGGGCCATGTTCTTCTGGTGTCCTTGATCTCTCTGGATCCTTCAATCCATCCTCTCCTTCTTCCATGAAGTTTCCCAAACTCCACCTGATGTCAGGCTGTGGGTCTGCATTTCCTCCATCAGTTGCTGAATGAAGCTTCTCTGGTGACAGCTGGGCTTAGGCACCAATCTATCACTATAGAAGACAATCATTAGGAATCATTTTATTGACCTTAACAAAAACAGTTATGTATGGTTCTGTGCCCTGGTCAGCAGGATGTTTACTGTGGACCTGAAGCACGGGCGAAGTACAAGAACAAGAGCAAGACAAAGGTTCTGATCAAGCTATGAAACTTTATTGTTAGGCCAGCAGTTAAATAGGGACTCAATGGGAGGTAGAAGTACACATAGGCACATTGGGTAGGCAAATTCCACAGCCAAAGGGTGTTTTGCCAAACGATATGTTATTGTGGAAATCTATCTCTTATCAGTCAATTGCCTAACTGGGAGGGAGTCACCTGTTGTCTGGGAAGAGACTTACTCATAGTAAAAGGAAACCATCCAAATTCATGGCATAGCTTAAGACAATGGGGACTTTATCCCTCAGCTCGAGGTACCTCTGGTTCCTGGCCATTCAGGCTGTGTCGGCCATGGGTTCTCTCTCTTGGCATGGGCCTCAAGTTGGGCCTGCCATTGGTTGGTTACTCCCACAAGTTTTGTGCTGCCACTACCCAGCACATCTTGCAAGCAGGACAGATTGTAGGTCAAAGATATGGGGGCTGGGTTGGTATCCCTGTGACACCACTGGAAGCCTTGTCTGTCTACAGAAGATAGTTTAGGCTCCATATCTCTAATTACTAGAGGTAAGAAACTATTTCTAAAAAGAATAATGTGAATAATGTGAGTGGGCCACAGGTAGATGGCCACTGACAGCAAAAGATGCAAATCAAAACCAACATAAAATATCAATTTACATCCATCAGGACTATCAAAATCAACCAGGGTTGGTGAGGAAATAAAAAAAAATGCAAACTTTTTATACTATTGACAGAATGTGAAATCATATGCCACAGCAGAAGAATATAAGGTCTTCCAAAATAAAAAATACATAGGGCCAGGGATGGAGCCAAGAAGATAATGGCTAAGTGGTTAAGAGGTCTGTCTGCTCATTCAGAGAACCCATGTTTGAGTCTCAGCGCCCATAAAGCTGCTCTAACAGCCTCTTAACTGCAGCTCCAGGAGATTTAACATCCTCTTCTGGCCTCTGCAAGTAGGTACTATACACATGTGGAGCACATACACGCTCACAAAACACCTATATACACAAAATAAAAGTTAAACTTTTTTTTTAAAAAAAAAAAAAAAAGTTAAAAGTAGAATTCACATGATTCAGTGCTCAAAAGAATTTTATCCCAAAGAAATAGTCAAAAATCTCAAAATAAATATTTGAACTCTGTATCCTTTGTAGCTCTATTTACAAAGTCAATTCATGAAAACAACCTAAATGATTCTTCACCAAATGAACAAAGAAAGTTTGTGTGTGTGTGTGTGTGGGTGTGTGTGTGTGTGCATGTGAAATTTATTTAGCCTTAAACATTAAGAATAAGTTTCTCTACTGTATGACAACACAGATGAACTTTAAAGACATTATGCTAAGTGAAATAACTGTCATAGAAAGACAAATGTATGTTACATTTGTCAACTTATATGAGATATCAAAATAAATGGTCAGTTTGTAAAAAACAAAGTGTACAAAGATAGTTCGTACCAGCTAGAGGTGCAGACACATGGGAAAGTACTAGTTGGTTTTAGTAACACAAGAACAGTAAGTTATGCTATGAACTGTGATGGTTAGCCTTAAATGTCAACTTGTCACTCTTGTCCTTCTTGTAAACTGTTGCTGCCTTGTAAGCCACAGTCATCCTAACCAACAACTGCAATTCTGCAACTACCAGCATGCTCAGGCCTCAAAAGCCACAACCTGAGGGGATTCTGTTCCCTCAGGCACTGACTCTCTCAAAGATAAGAAGGGAACTTATCTAACTCTCTGTACCTCTAAAGAACTCAAGATTCAAAGGTGGAGGTGGAATTCTGCTCCTCAGGAAGGCTGAATAGCAAGTTGCTCATCTTCTCTCCTTGCAGTCTCCCTGGAAAAGTCCCTGTGCTTCTCGTCCCCCACTAAAAAGCCCTTCTCCATCTGGCTACTCCTTCCCACTTTCTGTCACTAGTTGCTGACTCAATCTCCTAACTGTAGGTCAATTTTATTTAATCAAACAAATGCAACACATCTTTGCATCATTAAGCAAAAGTTCTAGAGGGTAGGAGCTGGAGAGATGGCTCAAAACTTATGTGCACTACTCTTCCAGAGGTTCTGAGTTCAATTCCCAGCAAACACATGGTGGCTCACAACCATCTATGATGACAACTGGTGCCCTCTTTTGGCCTGTAGCAATACATGCAGACAGAATACTGTATACATAATAAATAAATGTTTTTAAAAGTCTTTTAAAAAGTTCCAGAAGGTAAACAAAAGTAACACACCTTAAAATAATATCTTACAACATGTCACAATCCAGCATCACCCAAGAAGAGTCCCTCTGTCTAAACTAGATCAAGCTGGCCTGTGGTTTTTCTGTGGGACACTTTCTTGATTGTTAATTGATGTAGATAGACCCCATTCACGGTGGGCAGCACTACTCTCTAGGCAGAAGGTGTTGTGCCCATAATGAGAGACCTCCAACAAAATCATGAAGCTGACTTCCTGATGCAAAAACAAAGGTTTCTTTATTCGAACCCAAGCAAGAACTTTTTCCAGCACTCCAATAACAGCAAGTAAAGGAAAAAGCCCTGAGCCCTGATTACAAAGAAAAATTGTAAGCAGGGGGCCGTATGTCTTGGCCTTCTAGGATTGGGTAAGACATAGAGTAGGGTAATCTTCTGAAATTATTGGTCAAGATATAGTTGTAAAATTGCTAATGGTTATAGAATGCTGACAGGATTTATGGCAAGATATGGGATGTCTACAGAGACATCTAGCTCTTGATAAATTTTACTACCATGCCCCTGTTTGATTGTGTTTGGAATGTTTGCTTTGAACTGCTGTGTCAGCACATTTTGGGGACTTGAGTTCAGCCCCAAGTCACCATATGGAGTCTTGTTTTCAGGATAGTGTTGTTTCTGCTCTTTCAGCGGCCTTAAACTATTTATGACAGGAGAAAAATTAAAGTAGCCACCCAGCAAGCATGGAGCATGTCTACATCAGTTTTTTTCTGCCCTTTACTATGCATGTGATGTGTCTGTCCTTGAGTAGCTGCATTAATTTATAGTGACTGACTACAACCTGGATTGTAAGCCATGAAAAATCTCTTCCCTTCCTTTCCCTAAGTTGCCTTTGCCTTTGGTTGGAATGTTTTATCAGAGCAACACAAAGGAAACTAGAGCAGGCTTATTGGAGGTGTTGTAAAAAGTAGACCTTATATTGTTTCTTATCTGCAGTGGGAGTTTTCCTGGGAAGATGTGAATGTACATTTAGTTAACCCAGATAGGAACCAATGACAAACAGAAAGACTATTCTATCAATATCTGCCTTGAAAAAAACCAATGAGTTTATTGGAATTACTTACAGAAATGTGGGTGGCATGCACAATCTAAGGTCAACTACATTACTCAAAAATCCATCCCAGTATGTGATGAGTCATGAAGGTTGTATCCTCAGCTTCCAGCATGATTTTCAGGTAACACAACAGGCTAGAGGAAACCTGCCTTGCAAGTGGTCCTTACTACTTAAGTAACCTTGGAGAGATAGATGTTACTTTTCTGTTGCCAAGCTAGAAGACCATGACAAAAGCAACTTATGGAATAAAGAGTTTATTTTGGCTTGTGGGTCTAGGAGGATCAGAAAGCCAAAAGATTATACCTTTAACCACAAACACGAAGCAGAGAAAGCAAATGAGAAGGGGCTGAGGTTATATATTCTCAAGGCCCTCCCTCAGTAACATACTTCTGCCAGCAGGACCACAGCTCCAAAACCTCCACAAATAGTACTTACAATTGGGGGCAAAAGGAGCAGTGTTTAAGCCTATAGGGAACATTTCTTATTTAAATCAGCATAATAGTCTATTTACCCTTGTCCAGCATAGTGGTTTGAATGAGTTGTTCCCATAATCTGGGCAGTTGAATTCTTGGTCCCCAGTTCATGGCTATATGGGGAGATTTAGGAGGTGTGGCCTTGTTGGAGGAAATGTCACTGGGATATGACTGGCTGTTGTAATTGATATACCTTTTCCCCATTACCTATAATGACTTATGACCAACACTGTAAACAAACACAAACATCCATAATCTATTTTTGGGGAATGTAGGCATAATTCTCTAAACTACTTCCTGCTGAATAGGGGTGTTGGCAATCCCATGAAGAGCCAAAGAAAATTTTAGGATTATGGACTATAAAGAGTATAAAATGGAAGTCCTTTGGACAAGTTAGGCTAAGCCTGAGTAACATCATTTGGTGTGTGCAGTGGCATAGATAGAAGTGCAGGGTGGAGCAGAGATAAGCAGAGAACACTCCACCCGGAAACACCCTATCAGAAGTTACAGAGTAAAAGGCAGGGATAGATAAGGTGAGAAGGATTACCTCACCTAGTTGCTAGGGTGATGTCGCCCAGCAACCGTATTAGCATATTAAGTGAGAGCAGACCCAAAGCCTGCCGAGTTTTGACCCGAGCTTCACGGCTGAAGCGAAGGGGGCTCCATCCAGTCCTCAGAGGCTAACACCAGGAAACTCTGAGGAAGCTTCGTGGTCAAAAACTCCCTCCTATCCTGGTCGACTCCCGAGATGCTGAAGGACCAGACCCTATATCCTAGGCACGAGGGAGACAAGGTTCCGAGCGAATTACTGCCCAAACCAGCAATTGAGGCCCGGCTGCATTCACCTCGGCAGGTGCTAACAGAAAGCGCAGACACGAGCGGCGGGAAAAGGTTGTATGATTATATTAATGAGTGACTAATGTATTTAATGTGGATTGTGTATTCTGAATATTATAAGCATCAGTAAAAGGTTATTGAACCGCCATTGAGTGTCTGAGCCTTCTGTCCAATTCGTCTCCAGCTGACCACTGGAGAGTGCCCGGGATTGCTCTCAACATGGACAAGCCTTTGGTGGAGTAGTCTGTAAGACTGAGTCATCTCAGCTAGTCTCCTTGAAGTTGTTTTGAATGCAGAACTCAGAAGAAACTGCAACAGAGGTGTTCTGAAATTCTGAATCATCTGGGCCATCCATTTTCACTAGAGATTTTTCAGGAAGTCTTCCTTGATCAAACTTTATTTTCTTTAATTGGGACTAAATCCACAACTTCTCATTTTCTGTAGAAATAAAGAAAAAAACCTCTTCTCCAAAGTAGCATATCTTTTGATTGCAATTTAAAAGTCCACTCATTTACAAAATACATAGGCTAAATTAATCTAAAAACATTTATAATCAAATGTCTTTTAGTAGCTTTAACAACTTTATTTATAGTAAAAAAGCAAAAAACAAAAAAAAAACTTAAAGACAAGACAATAACATACAGAATTCAGACACTCTGTATTTCCCATTTTTTCATGACTTATTACTATTTCTTTTTACTCTATTTTTTAAGGACTTTCTCTATCCTTTTATCTTTTTAGTTTTCCTCTCAAGCCTATATATATTTTTAAACATACCCTAAATCATTTGTGGGTTTTCTTTTTTTTTTAAATTCTGTCTCTCTACTGTATATCTCCTTCTATTTCTAACCACACCTCTGCTTGGCTAGTGTGGCTGAACCACCCAGCTCTATTTCTTTCTGTTTTTGATCACACCTTTAATCTGCCAAGGTTTGGCTAAAAATTAGAGGCTTCACTAAAGTGGCTGACTTTATCCAGCTCCCTTTATTATTTTCTGACCACACCTTTAATCTGCCAAGGTGTGGCTAAGAATTAAAGGCATCACTAGGGTGACTGCCTGGCTCCACCCAGCTCCTAGTCTAGCTGAAATTTAGCTTTTTAACTAATTATCAGACACAATTACCACTCTGGGGACTTTTAGGGGGTCATATAATCACCAAGTAAATCCCTGCCATCTGATGTTAATTAACTCCATTTAAGTATTTGGCAGTAAAGCCTCTTAAAAGACTCACAAGTATTTTGCCTCTAAGGCTAAATCAGGGGAGTCTCACTTTAAAAAGCTGAGCCTCTGCTTGTCTCTAGCAAACAGAGCTGATCCAAAAAGATGCTGCCGCTATAATCTTTGACTCTGTTCCCTTTTGCCTGTGAGAACAGAAACCTTAAGTTCACCATATACAGCTCTTTGCTTACATTGAGGCTTAGGGAGCTAACCTTGTTGCAATTTAAATTGCATGCAGCAAACACACCATTTTGTAATTTAATCCCATACACCACTCAGTCTCTTTACCATGGCCCACTTGAGAGGCACAACTAGGAAGCTGTTTTTGGCTCTGTTTCTGTGCTGTAGAGCCATTTTTAAGTTCTCTATGGCTTTATGTGGGTATATTTTTATCCATGTCGGGCTGCCATTTGTTGTAAAAGGTTTCTGGCCAGACTTTCCTGTCTAGCCTCAAGGCTTGGACCCACTCTCAGCCCTACTTAGCCTCAAATAATCACACACAGTCACTTGTATTATTTTTATGCTGATTGACCTACGGCTCAGGCATATAACTTGCTAACTCCTTCATCTGAACTCAACCCATCTTGTTCAGCCATGCAGCTCGGTACCTTTCTCAGAGCAGCTTTTCAACTTCTTTTATCTGCATGTCCTGGTAGCTCCAGTGACTCTATGTCATCTGTCTTGCATCTCCCTGGTGTATCTGCTCTGCTCTAAGATTTTCCCAGTCTGGTAGCTCCACCCACACTTCCTGTCTGCCTTCTGACAATCAGCATTTTTATTAAACTAATGGTGGGACAAATATTTACAATGTACCATAATCCTACTATAAATGGCATCTCAGAAAGACTTTTGTCACTTCAAGTTTTCTCTTCTGCTTCCTGTTTATGGTTCAAGACATGAGCTCTCAGCTGCTGCTTCAGCTACAGTGTCTGGCTGCTGCCAAGGTTTCCAGCCATGATGGCAATGGTGATGGACTCCTCACTCTAGAACTGTGAGCCCAAAATAAATCCTTCCTTCTTAAAGTTACTATGGTTGTCGTGTTTTATAAAAGAAACAGTCACTTTCCAGTGATCCTGCTGTTATATATTTATCAAAGAAACAAAATTTTATGTCTATATGAAATTGTTCATAAATGGTCATAGCAACTTTAGTTATAATAACTTCAACTAGAAATGATCTAAAAGCCCTTCAAGGTGAGGACACATAAGCAAACTATGGTATAGTAATACCAATAAGAAATGAGAGAAAAGGCTAGCTTTGGGAGATTACATGCTATATAATCCCATTTCTGAACACTTTTATAGGTGTGTCTGTGTAAATGGGCAAGTAAGTTTATATGTGGAGGTGCATAAGCATGTGAATGTACATGTGTACATGTGGAGACCAGAGGCCAACACTGAGCATCCTTCCTCGGGCATTGCACATTTTGCTTTTTGAGACAGAATCTTTCATTGCCTTAGGTTCCTAGTATAGAATGAATGTTAGACGAAGTGGCCTTGGCTTACCTACAAGTCCCAGTGGTCCACTGCTTCTGCTTGACTAGGGCTAGGACTACAAGTGTGTGGCAACATACCAACCTTTTTTACATGGGTTCCTGGAGCCAAACTCAGGCTCTCATTCTTGCATGGCTGGCTTGTTCTCCCCATTCCCATGCATGTGAAACTCCTCAGATGACACATGCAGCTATGTAGAACAGGTGCCATACCTAGGGGAGGAAGGTAAACCTGTGAGTGGGTGTTCTTCTAGAAACTTGTATTGCTGTTTCCTGGTTGTAGTATATGAATCAATACATCTGAAAAAAGTTTAATACACATCAGAAAGACATGCACAAAAACAATTGGTATGAACCACACGATGTCTGTAGTTTGTTTGGTAATGTAGTAAAGTCAATTTCCTGATTGTGATTATATCTAAGGAAAATTTCCTTTGGTAAAAATAGATAAGAAGAAAATGTAAACTTTATCATATATTTAAACTTATGTGTATTTAAAAAATGCAATGACCAATGTCAGACATGTTGATGTATATCACTGAGAAGGTCGAGTCAAGAGTATCATGAGTTCAAGGACAACCTTGACTACATAGCAAGACACCCTCTATGTCCGAAACAAAACACTTACTAAGTGGACAGCAAGTTGGGTCAGTGGATAAGGATCTTTGCTACCAAGCTTAGCAATCTGTGTTTGATCCTTGGGACCTCATGTGATGGGAGGAAAAACCTAGCTCTTGCTTGTTGTCCATGACTACCACACACCTGCCGTGGCACATGCATTAGTGTGTATACATAAGAAATGTAATTTAGATTTTAAAAGCAGAGCAGTAAGGAAGGGGTGGAGTGGTTAAGAGTGCTCACTGATCTTCTGTAGGATGGGAGTTCAGGTCCCAGCACCAGAAGGCAGTCACAGTTCCAGAGGGTCTCTTGAGATGCTCTATTCTCCAAAAGCTCCTGCACATATATGGTGCATGTAAACTCATGCAGACACACATATATACATATACATTAAAAAGACTTAAAAATCAATAAGGAGATTTTTGGTTGAGTTCAGATAAAAGGTTCCAGGAATCACATCACCTTACTTGCCATTTTATGACCTTGAGCCACTCAGTTCTAGAGATGTCTGTCCTAGTTCCACCCACTACTAGCTACATAATGCTGAAGAAGTCACAGTGATGTCTCAGCTTCCTCATTAATGGAATGGAAATAGAGCCTTTAGCATAAGCTTCAAATTAAGATTCAGCAATGCGCACTCCTAAAGCCTTTGAACACTTTCTCAGAGGATGAGTTCCATGAGGGGCTTCACACAGTCTGTTGTTTGCCAAACTCCACATGAGCAGCCTCAGATCTTATGCTGATGGTTAATAATAAGCCTGCAATTGGGGAAACAGCCAGAGCAGAAAAACTATGACAGCCTCTCTTATGTAATGTGTTCCACTGCACTTTCCATGTGGTCCACAGCTTACCTGATTTCACAAAGAATGGCCTCACCCTTTTCAACATGGCCAAGGCTTTGAAGTGGGTAGAGTCACACCTGTCAGCTTTTGACTTCTGACAGGATTTTCTTTCAAATCACTAAGCATTTGTATCTCTTTTTCTTGGCTTGTATCTGGTTGCTGGCTCTTCTAATTCTATCTCAGAATTTGGTCACTATATTTGGATGTAACTGATCACTGCATCCATATTTCTCATCCTTTCTCATTATCATACAAATGTCTCTCTTAACATTTCTTAACATTCTTAACAATAAGGTTTGAACTTCTTGAGCTTGCTTTCACTCACTTTTTCAGCCTATAGTGTGAGTGCATGTTCTATACGTTGCTCTGGATGTCCAGGATGAATCCGTGAACAACAAGGTTCCCCTTCCTCATTAACAGCTACAACACTCTATCAAATCTTCACAGATCCATCCCCTAGCTTAGTACCCGGTAGCCGTTCAGATGTTTTATGGCTGGCTGACCAGAAGACTGAGTCTGTGTTTCTGTGAGTGGGTTTACCATATTCCAACAAAGGGAATGAAACTGTGATGCAAAATGACTCTTCTACACTTTTAGAAATGAGCTTTCTGCCTCTTCCCTGGGAGATTTCCCATTCATTATCCTGTTGTGGGTGAGGCAGGGGAAGCAATACTAATACTGAACAGACATGCCTCCTGTAGAGGGTCAGAGGGCTGTATAAAACTCAAGACATCTTTCATGAAGACATTAATTATGAGAGGTTCTTGTTCTAAGAAATCAAGATATTAGGAGCACAAAATAGCTACTGTGTCCAGCTTCTCTAAATGTTGGGCTTAAACCTCTACATTTGGGCTTTGTTTGTGTTTGTTGGGGCACAGCTCCCCAGGAACTGCCTGGAGAGCTAGAAGGCAGCTACCCATAAGAGGCCAAACAAAAGGCTGGCTCTTTTAGCAGATTCCCAAAATGTTTCTTGAAGAGAGTAAACTTAGTTCAAGAAAGTCCATTTTGTATTCTAGTAGAATAGAGTTCAGTTTCACATTCCAGGCAGGTGCTTCCTTAGTTCCAAGAAAGAATGAGCTAAGCCCATCTAAGGACATCTAGATGGTCCACCCCTCAGGCACTAAAAACCTGCCAGCCATACCACCCAGATGGGATCCAGGAATACTAAGATGTAAAAAATCCCTAAGCATGAGTTCATCCAGAACACACCCAAGTCACCCTGCCTCATGATCTTTGCCTATAAAAAGTTTGTGTAACTTGGGGTGCTCAGCTCTCCCCTGCACCGCACTCATGGGGTGCAAGTGTGGTGCTGAGAACAAGCTCCCTGCCTGGCTTGTATCATGCTGACAATAAACCTTGCTGTTGCATTTCGGACATCTCTGTCTCCGATGGTCTCTCTGGGTGATTGAGATTCAGGCATTACATTTCTCAGAAAGCTATGACTACCATTTCAAGTCTGGTTCACATAGCTCTAGCTATATTATGGTGCTTTGAATGAGGAATAACTCCTGTAGGCTCTGAAGTTCCACAGGCTCATATGCTTGAATGACTGGTGGAACTGTTTTTGGAAAGGATTAGGAAATGTGGCCTGGTTGTAAGAGGTATTTAATGGGAAGTAGACCTTGAATTTTCATTTTTTTTAATTTAATTTTTTTTATCCATGTGTCCCTTTGTTCAAACTCCCTACCCCTTTCCACCCATCCCAGTCACTCTCTTTTCTCCCCATCACTTTCTCTCTTCACCAGCAAGGGCAGGAGGTTCCAAGATCCCAAGGTCCCAATGTGGCTTAGTCCAGCATCCACTCCAGGCAGATCCACTTCCTCATCCCAACATCAAGACTGGGTCAGGTGTTCGTCTGGAGGGAATAGGCTCCAAGGTGTTTCAGAACCCAAGCTGTTCAGTGGTTGTGGTTTGAAGCTTGGGTGTGTTTTGCTTTATACTTTTTGTTTAAAGTCCACTAATGAGTGAGTACATCCCCTGCTTATCTTTCTGGGTTTGTGATACTTTGCTCAGGAGGATATTCTCCAAATCCATCCATTTGCCTGCTTAGGATATCATTTTTTCTTACTGCTGAGTAGTATTCCATTGTGTAGATGTACCACAGTTTGTTAATTCATTCTTCAGTTGAGGGGCATCTAGGTTTTTTCCAGGTTCTTGCTATTATGAGTAATGCTGCTATGAACATAGTTGAGCTAATGCCTTTGGAGTGCGAATATGCATCTTTAGGGTATACACCCAGAAGTGGTATTGCTGGATTCTTGGGGAGACTGATTCCCAGTTTTTTGAGAAACTGCCATACTGCATTCCAGAGTGGCTGAACAAACTTACACTCCCACCAACAATGGAGGAGTATTCCCCTTACTCTACAACCTCTCCAGCATAGACTGTCATCTGTGTCTTTTATCTTAGCCAATCTGACAGGTGTAAGGTGGTATCTCAAAGTTGTTTTGATTTGCATTTCTCTGATGGCTAAAGCTGTCAAACATTTTTCCAAGTGCCTTTCAGCCATTTGTAATTCTTCTACTGAGAATTCCCTTTTAAGTTCTGAGCCCCAATTTTTGATTGGGTTATTCAAGGTTTTGGGCTCTAGTTTCTATAGTTCTCTATATATTTTAGAGATCAGTCCTCTGTCACTTGTAGGGTTGGTGAAAATCTTTCCCATTCTGTAGGCTGTCATTTTAACCTATTGACAGTGTCCTTGGCTTTATATAAGCTTCACAGTTTCAGGAGATCCCACTTATTGATTATTGTTCTTAGTGTCTGTGCTACTGGTGTTATATTTAGGAAATGGTCACCTGTGCCAATTCGTTGAAGGGCATTTCCCACTTTCCCTTCTATCAAGTTCAGTGTGACTGGGTTTATGTTGAGGTCTTTGATCCGAGTTTTGTGCAGGGTGACAGACTTGGATCTATTTGCATTTTTCTACACACTACCATCCAGCTGTACCAACACCATTTGTTAAAGATACTATGAATATCTTGGGCCTCTTTGTCAAAGATCAGGTGTTCATAGGTTTTTGGGTTAATGTCGGAATCTTCAATTTAATTTCATTGATCCACAAGTCTGTTTTTATGCCAGTACCAGGTTGTTTTTATTACTGTAGCTCTATAGTATAACTTGAGGTCGGGGATGGTGATGCTTCCTGAGGTTCTTTTGTTGAGTAAAATTGCTTTGGCAATCCTGGCTTTCCTGTTATTCCAAATGAAGTTGAGTATTGTTCTCTCAAAGTCAAAAATATTGTGTTAGGATTCTGATGGGAAGTGCATTGAATCTGTAGATTGCTTTTGGTAGAATTGCCATTTTTTACTATGTTGATCCTACCTGTCCAGGAACATGGGAGATCTTTCCATTTTCTGATATTCTCTTCAATTTCTTTCTTCAGTGATTTAGCATTTTTGTCAAATAGATCTGTAACATCTTTGGCTATAGTTACTCCAAAGTATTTAATGCTATTTGCAGCTATTATAAAGGGTGATGTTTTCCTTATTTCTTTTTCAGCCCTTTTATATTTAGTGTATAGGAGGGCTACTGATTTCTTTGAGTTAATCTTGTATCCTGCTACATTCCTGAAGGTGCTGATGAGCTGTAGAAGTTCCCTGGTAGAATTTTGTGGATCACTTATATATGCAATCATGTCATCTGCAAATAGAAATAGTTTCACTTCTTCTTTTCCAATTTGTATCCCCTTAATCTACTTTTGTTCTCTAATTGATCTACCTAAAATTTCGAGTACTATATTGAATAAACAAGGGGAAAGAGGACATCCTTGACTAGTTCCTGATTTTAGTGGGATTACTTTGAGTTTTTCTCCCCTTTTTGTTTCTGATTTTGTTGATTTGGGTACTCTCTCTGCTTTTTGGATAGTTTGGATAAGGGTTTATCTATCTTGTTGACTTTCTCAAAGAATCAACTCTTCAATTCATTGATTCTTTATATTGTTCTTTTTGAATTGTATTGATTTCAGCTCTAAGTTTGTTTAATTCCTGCTGTCTACTCCTTCTAGGTGAGTTTGCTTCTAATTGTTCTAAGACTTTCAGTTGTGCTGTTAGTTCTCTCGTGTGAGATTTCTCTAGGTTTTTCATATAGGCATCTATTGCTATTAATTTTCCTCTTAAGACTGCTTTCATTGTGTCCCACAAGTTTGGGTGCATTGTGGATTCATTCTTGTTAAATTCTAGGAAGACTTTAATTTCTTTCTCAGTTTCTTCCTTGACTCACAATTGGTTCAGTTGAGTGATGTTTAGTTTCCATGAGATGGTAGGCTTTCTGTGATTTTTGATGTTGTTGAACTATAATTTTTGGTCCTGGTGGTCCGATATAATTCAAGGGATTATTTCCATTTTTTGTATCTATTGATATTTGCTTTATGGCCAATTATGTGGTCAATTTTTGTGGTGAAAGTGGGGTATTGAAGTCTCCCATTATTAGTGTGTGAGAATTGATGTGGCTTTAGCAGTGTTTCTTTTACATAGATAGGTGCCCTTATATTAGGGGCATAAATATTCAGAACTGAAATCTCCTCTTGACCAATTTTTCCTGAGATGAAAAGGTATTGTCCATCTTTGTTCTGTTTGTTTTGTGGCTTGGTTATTATGTGGTGAGTGGACTTTTTTGGGGGAGTCAAATCTATTTGGTGTTCTTGTATCTTTATACGCATTTCCTTCTTTAAGTTGGGAAAGTTTCCTTCTGTGATTTTATTGAATACTATCTGTGCCTTTGATCTGATATTTCTGTCCTTCTTCTATTCCTATTATTCTCAGGTTAGGTCTTTTCATGGTGTCCCAAATTTCCTGAACGTTTTGTCTTATGGCTTTTTTGGTTTTAGTGTTTTCTTTGACTGATGCATCTATTTCTGCTAGTGAGTCTTCCACTTCAGAGATTCTCTCTTCCATGTCTTGGGTTCTCTTAGTTATGCTTGTATCTGAAGTTCCACTCATCAGATTTTCTATTTCCATCTTTGCCTCATTTTGTGCCTTTTTAATTTCTTCTATTTCAAATTTTAGTTCCTGGAATGTTTCTTTCATTTTTTGGTTTTTCTTTTCTTGGTTTTCTTTCAATGATTTGTTCATCTCTTCTAATTTTTTGTTTGTATTTTCTTCTATTCTTTAAGGGAATGTTTTATATCTTCTTTCAAGGCTTCAGTAATATTCATAAACCTGTTTTGGTGTTGTTTCCTTCTGTTTCCTCTTCATTGCTCTGTTCAGGTCTTGTAGCTGGAAAATCACCAGTTTCTTCTGGTGTTGCCTTGTTGTTCTTTATATTATTATATGTATTTTTGCACTGGCATCTGCCCATGGCTTCAATGGTTCATGATTAGTCAGCTCCTAGTCAGTTGTGGCAAGAGGGCTTTTGTGTCTCCTGTCGGCTCTGAGCAAGGGGTCTGTTCAATCTCTGACTCTGCTCTGGACAGAGGTCTGAATTTCAGACCTTGAGATTTTGAAAGCCCACTGCAGGCCCATTCTCACCTCCACTCTCCATCTGCATCTTTGAAGTAAGCTGTGTACTCTCAGCTACTTCTCCAGCTATACCTGCCTGCCGCCATGCTTCCCACCATGATGATTATCAACTATGAAATACTGAGTGAGTCACAATTAAATGCTTCCTATCAGAAACTGCCTTGGTCCTGGTGCCCTTTCATAGCAATAGAAAAGTAACCATGACAAGATCAAGAATTTGGGCACCTGACTCTTAGGGAGCACTGTTTGGTGAGGTGGTACCACCTTGCCGGAGGAGGCACATTTCTGAGAATTTACAGCCTCACCCTCTTCCAGTTTACTTTTCTCTGCTGCCTGACTAAGGCGGGTGATGTGATCTCTGAGCTTCTGTTCCAGCTGTCTACTGCCTAACATTATGAACTGTCTCTTTGGTACTGGAAGCTCAAAGTCTTTTTCCTTAGACTGCCTTTTAGTCATGGCATTTTGTCACAGCAATAGGAAAGTAAACTCATAGCCCACTGCTACGATATGGAAGTGAGCCCCAAAGGATGTGTGTTAAATCTCTGTGTCCAGTTTATTACTGGAAAATAGTGGAGACATGAATAGGTGGAACCTAGTGGAGGGAAGTTGGGTCACTGGGAACATGCTCTTCTATGGGACATTGAGACTCTGCCTGTGGTGGGATTCAGGCATTATCAAGGGCAAGCTAGGGGCATGACTTTGCAGTCTCTAAAGACCCTAGATGGCGCATAGCCAGCCCCCTTTAAAGACTGGTTGCTCGCTGTGTGTCCTGTTTGTTCCTGTGCTCACAGAGGAAGGACTCCTGCATGGGAAATTTCAACCCTCCTGGATTCCCCTAAGGTTAAATCTTATATCAATAAGTGTTTATATAACCTTTTAATAAATATTAATCCTTTATATAATCAATTGCCAATAAATAATTCCTACAATACTGCCCTTTCTTGTTTCTTTCTTTCTGACTCACCACAAAGTGAACAGGCTTCCTCTGCCAACTAGCCTCACCGTCTGTTGTGTGTCTTTTCATGAGGAGATGCAAGCTAATGACTGTCTGTCTCAGATAGGAGCTGATGGCAGAACTAGGAAATGATGCTTCTCAAGTCCAGTTGAGTTTCTTGGGGTCGCCTGCAGAAGTATGAGTGACTCAAAGGCAAGTGTACCAGGGAAGTTCACCTGTGAAAGGTACGTACATACCTAGAGCTCTGGCACAAGTATGGAGTCTCCCTTCAATAATACTTGCTGCTTATATAACCCTGTGTGTGGAGATGTGTGTGTGTCCAATGTTCAATGTCTTCCTTATTGCTTTTCTCCCTTATTAGGCAGCCTCCCATGGAGCCTGGGGTACCAAAGCCAACAGACCCTTGAGATTTGCTGTCCCTGCCTCTGGACGTGTATGACCCACCTGGCTTACTTTCTAAGGTGGGCTCAAGTGATCTGATAGTTGCTTGTGCCAAAGGCACTTTAGCAACTATCTCTCCCACCCCAACCATTTACAAGTTTTGGCCAGATTTGCTTGGTTCTGAACATTCCTTCTAGTCATTAGAATTTGTTTTTTTCCCTCTGGTGAAATTGTAGTCATCTCCCACATTTGTTCTGCCCCTTTCTGAGGGCAAGGCATCATCTCAGGCTACTCAGTTTCATGAAAAAAAAAAAAAAAGAAAGAAAACAAAACAGCAGTACTCACATTACCCCAAAACTTGGGAGACCTGCTAGGTGCCTATTTGCATTTTAACAAAACTTCCAGATGTTTCATTTGCATATTAGAAGGGCAGACAGGAGACCTGGAGGAGTGCAGGTCTAACCAGCTTGCCTGGTCTCACCCATAGTGGAAGAAATGGAAATTCTCTATAGATAGTTTTCCAAGTGTGGCCCACTTCATTTTGGATGGCACCACAAACCTCCCAGGCTGCTGGCTCCCAGGGGACTGTTTTCCGTGAAAGTTGGAGATCCATAAATGCGGACCTAACTCTGCCCCTTGAAAAAAAGCCCTATCTAATGGAGTTCAGCCTGCACCACCAGCCCAGAGAAAACTTTAGTACTCTCTGAAGAGAAAGAAATGGTCTCTCCCTCTGTCCTTCAAATTTCTGAAGTGAGTCATTCTCCTGGCTGCATGACAGTCATCCACCTAGACTTCCCAACAGTTGCTTGGTTCCTCAGCCTTCTGGCTTCCCTCCTATCTCCTCCAGCCTAACACTGGCAGACTTCCAGCTATGTTCCTCAGAGGAAGGTAGCCTGAAGCAGAGAAGACCGTGTCCAGGGTGTAAATGGTGTAATCATCAGCTTTGATTAGAACTTCGCATGTCTTAGTATTTTGTGTTGGTTTAATTTCATTTCAACTGGTTTGGTTTGGTTTTAAAAGCATCTCACGTGTTCCAGGCTGGTTTCCAATTTACTATATATCTGAAGATTACTTTGATTGCTATCCTCCTGCCCTTACCTCTGGAGTGGTGGGATTTAGAGACCTGTATCATTACACCCAATTTCTGCAGTGCCGGCAGTCAAACTTTGGGCTCCATGCACACAAGGCAAACACTACCAAATGAGCTAACCCTATGTGGCTCTTTTGAGACTGAGTCCTACTATGTAGCCCAGGCTGACCTTGAATCAATCTCTCTGTATGTGTAGTGTATATTCCTTAGTGCACATACGTGTATGTGTGTGTGGAGGCTGGAGTTGGATGTTTGGTGTCTTCTTCAATTGTTCTACACCTTCCTTTTTGAGGCAGAGTGATTTTGCTGAACCTAGTGCTTGCCAATTCACAATTCTGCTAGGCTGGCCAGCCAGCAAGCCCCAGCAAGCCTCAGTCTCTGTCTGCCCAACACTGAGATTGTAGGCATGTATCAAGGAGCCCTGTGTTTTACTGAGGGAGGTATCTAAACTCAGATTCTCATGCTTGTGTGACATACAGTTTACTGACTGAGCCATCGCCCCAGGCTCCCAGCTTGCATCTCTGAGTGCTGTGCTACTTGGTGTGTACCCCACACTTGGCTCTGTATAATTAATGAAGAAGCTGGTGGTACTGGAAAAGCACCATGTCATTACAGTAAGTTGTTTGTGTTTATCTTGAATGCCTACGTTTTCACCACTTCTGTTACCTTGCATTTGAAAACTCAAACAAATTTTACTGCCACACTTTGGCCCATTGTTCCAGCGACAACAGATTTCTGGTTTCTGGTCTTAAAGAGAATGGAGAGTCTTGGTTAAGGCCACTCCTTTCACTCCACCTCCTCCAAGCACACACAGCACATCCAAGCCTAATCTTTTAAAATTTTCAGTGAGGTGTTAAGCAAGTTCTTTGGTGTTATGCTTTGGCTATTAAAGGTCCCCACAAAGCCTCATCTATTGAAGGTTTGGTTTTCAATTGCTGGTGAGGTTGAATCTTGATGGCCCTAAACTTTATCAATGAATTAGACCATTGATGAGTTCATGACTGAATAGGCTATAAGGTAGTGGGGTCCTAGCTTAAAGGTCACTAGACCTGTGCCACTGAAGAGCTAAAAGTCCCAAGACCCTTACTGTTTCTCTGTCTGCTTCCTGGCCACTATGAGGTAAAACAGTTTTCTTCTATCAAGTCTTCCAACCATGTATATGTCTTGTCCTCAATCTGAAAGCAACAGAGTTAGCCAACCATAGATTTAAACCCTCAGAAACCATGAGGGTAAATCTTTCCTTCCTTAAAGCAAATTTTAGGTACTCTAAGTGTTAAGAAATTGCCTAATATATTCAGCTTTACAAGCCTATTTTCAGCTGTAAAATGGGCATAATAACAGGTACCTATTTTATAAGACAGATATAAAGATCCAATATAAAAAAGTGTCCCTCCTAAAATGTAAAACTATAAAATTTTGGCTATTAATAAAAGCATTCCCAAGTTACCAATAGTCTATAAAACTTAACCATTATAATAACTAAGGAGAGGATTGTATTTCTCAGAGTCCTAAATACTCTGAAACAATGACAACCTGACACAATTTGTTTCCTCCCAAGCCATCACTGACCCATTGTTATTGTGTGTTTGTGATGGAGTTTTTGTCTTCTATCAACAAGGGGGAAGAGAAACCCATCATGAGAACCAGGGAGTGCAGGGATTCTTCAAGAAACCAGCCTAATGGAAATGGGCGAAACCAGAAGACTCCGGGTTGCTGACACGGATGTTGCAGTGTACAGAGTACTCACTTTCAGGTTCTCACCTAAAGAGGAAATTAAAGTGGCTGATGTTTGGTCATTGGAATCTTGCAGATGGGGGGGGGGGCAAACTAAGGGGAACCTGCAGTGAGCATGAGATATCCCACCAGCACAAGACCCATCTGCTTCACTGCTGAGAAAGCCCTAAGGGGTTCAGCAGGGATACCAAGGCTTCATCTAGAAGACTGTAGATGTGTGCAGATTGCCCCACAAGTAACAAATTACCTGGGGGAAAAGAAAAGCCTAAGGGTTAACTGAAAAGACTAGGAAAAGCTTGGCAGTTTTCTCCAGAACCCTGTGATCTGAACCTTCAGCCACTTCTTCAAAACGGGCTTTTGCTAATTTGCACAATTTACATAGTGGACACGATTTACATATTAGGATGTCCATCTTTCCCCAAGAGATGGACAGGGTTAGAACTTTAGCACAGAGGCAAAGGGGAAAGAAAGGTAAGTAGTAAATACACTCAAACCACTCAAGTAACAAACACCTAATATTTATTAATAAATTAGTATACTTGAAGGCATTTTTCTGCTATCAGTTCCTCACCACTAAGCCCACCCACACAAAGGCAGTGGACACCACCTTTGCATTGGAGCCTGACAGCTGAGCATTAGCAGGCATGTCGATCAGTGAGAGCATAGTTGCAAATTTATCAGACAGGAGTTCTTACAGCTGCAGCCATTTTTAATTAAAGTGATTGAATGATGATGAAACCCCAGCAAGGCCTTGAGGGCAAACTGGACCTATTGACTATGTGGTTTTTGTTTTCTTTTTTTAAAAAACAAACAAACAAACAAAAAAAAAACTTTCAAAGCAAAGCTGGGCAGAAACTGCCACCAACACTCAAGGTTGACTTTCCAAGGTGCAGCAGAGGTCTCCCTAAAAGATGTAGATAGTTCTTGGGTGGCCCAGGTGTCAAGTCACTGAAACAGCAAGTCCTGATGTCTTGAAGAGTTCATTCTCTAGCCCAGAGCATATTAGCATTTAGAAGAGCACAAGTTACCAAGCAGGTGTAGTGTCCAGGTGAAAACCATACAGTCAGCGGTAGATAATGTGGTCAAGTTTCAGCCATGAATGTGAACTATACAAGACATGAAAAAGATAACTCGAAGTCTAATTGCATTACAGTAATCAACAGGGTCTTAAAAGTCCTCTGTCCTTAAGAACACTTGAGAAGGACAAACAGTACGATAAAGAGAGAAACAAAATAAAAAACAAGAACAGGAAAAGTAGGTGTGGATGTTGAAAGACTTATATCTGCTTATAGAAGTCACAAGATGCCATTATGTTCTTAAGAAGTTAAGAGTCTCAGAACCCAGCATGTAGGAAAACTCACACCGCATTTACGTTGTTTTTAAAGTGCACAGAATAGTTTTGAAAATATTTAAGAAGGCAAAAATGGAGAATATACGGAACTTAAAAAAACTTTAGTGGTGGGCATTTTCCAACAGTTATACATTGAAAAGGCTTTATAAATTCACTTTCAAGAAGAAGAAAAAGAAAAAGAAAGAAAAAAAATCCCCAAACCCCAGACTCAAGCACCGGCCATATACTCTGTTAAACACATACATACGCACACACACCAGAACACAAAAGTTGGAAACCAAATGAAACCACCCTGCCGGTAGGTCGATTTCCAGAATGCAGTGCCCCTGTGTTCTATAACAGGTCAGGAAGATGGCTGTACACAGAGTCCAGGAGGGTCTGGCTGGCTTCTTGGCTCTTGACCCCAATGATCTCAAAGAGCCTGTCCAGTTTGTCCTCAGCCTGGGGGATCTCTTCAATCACCCGCAGCTCCTCAGGGTTCAGGATGTGCAACATGTCATCAAAGATGGGCTGCAAGTCACAGGGGTCCAAGCGGACCTGCCGCAGCACCGTGTCCTTCTTTTCTGAAGGGGAAAGGGGGAGAGAGAGACACAGCTGAGAGAGACCGTAGAAGATGTGAAACTGCCGCCTTTCTGAGACTAGAAGATCCCTCCAACATGAATGAAGTGAGTGAGTGACCTGCTGGGACACTTTAAACAATACAAGCCTCTTCATCTGCGTGGCACGTAAGAACAGCAGACAAGCTTTTCAGGGGTGTGGTGACCCAAGTCTGCAATCTCAGCACTTGGCATGTAGAGGCAGCAAGAGGAGTTCAAGACCATTCTCCAGCCTGAACGACAGGAGACCATCTCTCAACACAAAAACATTGACAGAAAAGGATCTGTTTACAAAGACCTGCTTGGATGGGTTCTTTAAAAATTCTATTTTAATTTTTAAATCACCTGCATATTTATGTATCTGTGTGTGCAAATATGCACATGAATGCAGGTACTCTCAGTTGCCCAAGAACTGGAGTTACAGGTGTTTGTAAGTCACCCAATGTGGGTTCAGGTCCTCAACAAAATCAGTCTGGGTTCTTAACCTCTGAGCTATCTCTCTAGTCCTCTTGAATAGATTCCTAATGTGTTAATAATATGACATTTGCCAAGAACAGCCAAGGCTACACCACACACAAAACCCTATCTTTTCAAAACAAAAATCTACTTCTCACTCCCAAGATGGGTTATATTTTTAATCCTTAGATTTAGCAAATAATTTAAAAGAAAAAAACAAAACAAAACAGTTATACTGTATTTTACCACATGTCTCCTGAAGCACACATTTGATAGCGTGCTAAGCACAAAAGGTAAAAGCGTATGTATCAAAGCTGGCTCTGGGACACACTTATGAAGACTATCTAGGTGTGTCCATGTTAACCAGTGGTGTGGCTTCCTTGAGGTCACTTTTATCTCAGAGGGCTTCCTGAAGCAGCCATTCAGTTGGTTCAGCTACAGCTGGGCTGTGGAAGTGGCCAGGGAGGAGGTCCCAGGCCTTACAGATGCTGGTACCTTTGGTAATAAAGGAGCCGTTCCTGCTCAGAGCCGATGACCCACTGGATGTGGAGTCACAGCGCAGAAGGGGCTCAGATTCGTCCACGAAGAAGCCTTTGTTCTTGTCTAGAGGGGAGGGCTCCACTGTCAGGAGAGTGGAATTCTCAAGTTTCACGTTAGGACTGGGAATTGGGCTTGGGCTGAGTGGGCCAGGGCTCATGGGGAGAGCCAGTTTGTCGGTTTCCAACTGTGGAAAGAAAAAAAAAAAACAATTTGATTATGTATCAAAATTATATAGGAATAAAAGTAAATCTTACTTCCTTAACATTTTGTTCCATTAAATATTTTTGATTCTTTCATTTAAATGTATCTTTTTGATTTGTTATTACACACTTTTAGGCAGTATCTTACTATGTAAAACAAACTGGTTTGAACTCACAGATTCAACTGTCTC
The DNA here is from genome assembly GCA_004025045.1 of Sigmodon hispidus. Classification (NCBI taxonomy): domain Eukaryota; kingdom Metazoa; phylum Chordata; class Mammalia; order Rodentia; family Cricetidae; genus Sigmodon; species Sigmodon hispidus. Next base: position 151,626 of record PVIH01001345.1, read on the forward strand.
CATCTCCTGAGTGCTGGAATAAATGTGTGTGGCACCACATCCTACCCCAATTCTTTCTTAAACCATTTCAGAGTACGCATAAGGCCATGTGTGATGATAGACCAAGTTTGGGTTTGAGGATAGCCTGGGCTAACAGAATTCTATCTTTAAAAACAAACAAAGCACATGTGAACAGACAGTGTAATATTAAAAATGAATAGACCTATAAGATGTTGTGTCCCTGTAATCCCAGATACCCTTGGAAGTAGCATGTTTGGTGCCAACCTGAGCAACGTTGCAAGGCACCTCCACAGAAAATTAAACACAAAAACCAAGGGGGCACATGAATGCACTAATTTAGTTACTTGTCTTATTGATATGATGAAATACTCTGATGAAAGCAACATGAGGGGGAAGGTGTTTATCACAGCTCACAGCTCAAAGCAGAGGCCACTGTGCTGGGGGAAAGTCAAGGCAGCAGCAGCTTCGGGGAGCTCTTCACATGCCCCCAAAGTCAAGAAGCAGAGACGGTGAATGCAGGAATTGAACTGCTGCCTTTCCTTGGGCCAGCCAGAAACCCCGCCTTGGGATGGCCCTGCCTACAAGTAAGATGGATCCTTAGATGTAACAGGGTGGATCATGCTGGGCAATGTGGAGGGCAGACGCAGAATGGCAACTGTAAGTTTGGGGCTAGCCTGGTGGGTTTCTGGCTATCCCTGTGCGATTGTGGTCCTATATCCTTGGAAAGAAGGAAGGAAGGAAGGCAGGCAGGCAAAATGATGAGTCTTCTCACATTGGTCAAGGCAGATGTGTCCAGAGGCAATTCCTGAGAGATTCTGGATTCTGACAAGTTGACAACAGGAAGTGTCTCACTCACCAAGCTGTTATCTCAGGGAAGTGGAGCTGGACACAGGTAAGAAATAACTCAGTCTAAACTTCAACTCTAACAACCAGAAAGAGTCTTATTAGATGGTTTCCAGATGTTCCCATCTGCCAGAAACTGAAGACGTCATAACCCCAACACCATACCTCAGGCTACAATTACAGATAAGGCCATTAAAGAAGTTATTCAGAAAAAGATCATGAGAGTGTGTCCCAGTCCAGCACAACTGGCATTCTCAATGAAGACAGCAGACACAGACACACAGAGGGTAGACCTAAGAAGCCACTAGCTGTCAGTGAAGATAAGAGGCTCCAGAAGGCGCCAAAATCAGGGAGAAACCAGCTTCTTTGTTAAGATACCTCACTTGTGGTGTTTTGCCACCACAGCCCTGGCAAAGTATAACAGGCCTAAGACCTTAGAATGACTAACGCCACGAGGGAAGCACCATTCAGACTTGGAATCCAGCACATAGCCTGCACCACATGTCAAAATAAAGACAAAGGCCTAAGCCATCAAATCCATAGTTCTGGAAAAGTCCCTAAATGTACTAACCTTGCCTTTTGGCTTCTGTAGTTCTGACTCTGGCTAACTGCTCTTGCTAACTGGGGTGTGTCAACCCAGGATGGGCTTTATGCTGAGAAGCTTGTTCTGGAGCTGTACTTGGATACCAAAACCCAGTGTAGTTATTGGCCATCTAATAAAGACTTCCTGTTGGCTTGAACCTATATATCCGAGTGTTCTTCTCTGGTGGATACCTCACAAAAACACTAGTGCAATACCCCAAACAGGTAGAAACTTTGGTCTGGAAATGTGAAATATCTTCATTTTCAAATTGTGTGTGTGTGTGTGTGTGTGTGTGTGTGTGTGTGTGTGTAGGGGGATGTATGCACACTAGTGCAGTTTCCACAAAGACCAGAAGGGGATGTTGGATACCCCAGAGCTGGAGGAGCAGATGAGTTCCTGGATATGGGTGCTGAGAATCCGAATCAGGTTGTCTGCAAGAGTAACATGTACTCTTACCAACTGAGCCATCTCTCTAGCCTCTCCTTTTGATTTTTAGAGACTTATTTTTTATTTATATGTGTGCATGCCATAGGTGTACCCATGCTTATGAAGGTTAATAAGAAGGCATCGGATTCCCTGGAGATGGAGTTTTAGACAGCTGTTTGCCATTCACTGTAGGTACTGGGAATCAAACTGAGAGAGCAGCAAACACTGATAACCACTGGGCCATCCCTCCAGCCTCAGTTACGTGATTTCTGAAGGTCCAACAAGCATGAAACAGAACTAAAACCAGACCTCAGGTGTTGTGGAATATTACTTTAACTAGGGCAAAGATGTGTTACATTTGTTCATTTTGTGGAATATCACTTTAACTATGTTGAGATGTGTTACAATGCTTTCTGCTGCATTTGTTTAATTATGTAAAGATGTTCACTGTTTCACCTTGCCTGCCTAAGGCACCTGATTGGTCTAATAGAAAGATGAATGACCAATAGCTAGGCAGAAGTGGAACAGGCAGGGCTGGCAGGCAGAGAGAATATGTAGGAAGAGAAATATAAGCTCAAGAAATGAGAGAAGAGAGAATTAGGGAGAAAAAGAGAGAGATGTCCAGGGCCAGAAGCCAGGCAGCTGCCAGCCCACCACATGTGGAGAAAGCAGGAGAGTAAGATATACAGAATATACAGAAAGGAAGGTAAAAAGCCCTAGGGAAAATGTAAAGAGAAATATTAGATAAGGTCAAGCATTCATAATAAAAGTCTCAGTGTCATGACTTGGAAACTGGTCTGTGGCCCCAAAGAAAGCTTGTGCTATCAGATTTCCTGGCTTTCATTTCCAGGGACTAAGAGCAGAGAATAGGGAGGCAGCCCTAAGCTGCCGTGTGCTTGCTTCCCACAGTGGAGCCAGAGAATGAGCAAAGAAAATGGACAGTTAGCAATGGAGACAGTTAAGTTGTCACCACTCTGCCTGATCCCTGAAGAATAGCTTTTTAGTGAGGATAAGAATCGGAGAACACGGATAGATGCTTCTGCAGTATTGCTTATGCTAGGAACATGCAGTGGGCATGCAGGTGAGGCTCACTTTATGGATGAAGAGAACAAAGCCCAGAGAGGGCCCACAGTCAACCCAAGAAAGTCAGAGTTCAAGTCCATTTGCTTCACTTTTGAGAAATGCTTTAAAGCTCCATCAGGTGCTGGTGACATCACCTATGCCTTTTTTATTGGCTTTCCTGGCATAATGGTTTGTAGCGGGAAACCAGAAGCTACCCAGGTAAACTCTGATGACGTCAAGGAACTGGAGCCAGGCAGGGTGTGGTCAACGGGGAAGAGCCCGGGAAGAGGAAAGAGCCCAGCCCTTTTCTGACCTGTGGCGTGGTTAGGAAGGACCGCTCAGTTTGGACCTCTCCTGCGCGCTGTTTCTCCCTTTTCCCCTCTGAATACCCTCTGTAGCGTAGGTGGCTTTGGAATAATAAATATTACCTGAATATATAAATATCGCAGCCTGTTAAGTTCCATGACAATGGTTAATACCGATTGTCTCATTGACAAGACCAAGGATCACCTGGCTGATAAATCTCTGGGAATGCTTGGGAGGTGTTTGTAGACTGAGTTAACTGAGGTGGAAAGCCTCACCCTAAATGTAGGAACTAATCCACTGGCTGGAAGAAAAACGAGAAAGTGGAGATAGAGGTGGCTGCAGTGAAGAACTTGTTCTTGCAGGAGACCAGAGTTCAGCTCCTAGCATTCAGAGATGCTTAAAACCCAGCTCCAGAGGCTCCAATGCCGTCTTCTGGTCTTCACAGGTACCCCCATACATGTGGTATACAAATATGAACATATAAACATATATTAAAACTAAATAAATATTTTTTAAAGGGAGAAGTGAGCACTAGCATTGCTCTACTTCCTGACAATAGAGGCAGTATAACCAGCTTTCTCAAGTTCCTGGACATCATCCCCTTAACTGTAGATTAATAGTAACCTTAAATTGCTTCTCATCAGGTGTGTTTATTCACAGAATGAGGAAAAAGATCAACAACTAATATTCTCAGCATAGACGGCCATCCGTGAAGCAGATGGACAGTCACACAGGACAGTGTTCTGAGATGACAGATACTCTCCCCAAACTGCTAATGACTACCCTGAGAACTGTGATCTCTCAAGCTCTTCAAGTGAGATGCTGTCAAACTCTCCAGACAAAACACTGACTCTGACTTCAAATGACTGCATTAAAGACTTACATAAGACATGGAACAAATATGCCTATCTCGTCTACAACTCTTAATGACTGGGACATTTTTGCAAATGACTGAATATCTGCGAAGGCCACCAATTCTTGCACGCCACTGACATTCTAACAGCATGTTCCCGTAAACCACCACTCAGCAGCTGGCTGTGCTTCCAGAGCTGGTTAACATGCATCCCCAGAGGGGCCCTTCTGATCCCCAGATAAGAGTTATGCATATGCTTTGAGTTTTAATTCATCAGGCCCTGGCATAGGGTGCTGTTCCCTGAAAGTGTATGCAGTCACACATTCATGCCAACATCTCTCTTTGTGCCCCCAACTGACAAAGAACACTTGTCTACATTCTGGTTCACTGGTGGGCATGGCCCATCAATATAGCACACTATTCTTGCAACAAAAGAAAGAAAGAGAGAGAGAGAGAAAGAGAAAGGAAGAAGGAAAGAAAGAGAAAGAAAAAGAAAGCTTCCCACCCACAAATGTGTGTCAACAGAGAAGTCCACCCACCTATTTTCTGCAATCATTTAAACCTTTCAATCTTTACTTTTCCCAACAACTCTGCTAGAAGTGGGAAAGTAAGTACCAGCCTTCCAGCAGGATTGCTCAGGATGCTGAGCTGACTGATGCTACAGTAATTAACAAGAGCCAGGTGAACATGAAGGTGCCCCAGGGAATGCCTCTACATCAACACATCGGCGCTACCTTGTTAGTAACACTAGAGCCAGAGACCAGGAGACAAGCATCCTTCTAACAATCTCATCTCTGGCTTTGGGTGGCTGGTTGCATTTAGAATCTATTTAGAAGTTATTTGCATTTTTCCTGTAAGCTCATAGAACCTTTCTTTCTTCCTCTTACTCAATATTAATAACAGTGCCCAAAGCTGCTTTGCCACCCTTTATTAGGTATGGAGTTTCCAGGCATATCTCTAGCCAAGAAACTAGATCATCAGGGTCTGTAGAATAAAACAGTTAGTCTGTTAATTATAAAAATTCATGATTTGGTGTTTTGAGTTAATAGCAACAAAGAGCATCAATATTAAGATGGTAATATTATTTAAAGAGAAGGTAAGTACTTTGCATTTTTTAAAAGACACAATTTCAAATATTCCACGTGGGCTTCTAACTCACTGTACAGCTGAGAATGACCTTGAACTCCTGATCCTCTGATTATGCAATGATGAAGAATCAAACTCCGGGCTTTACTTATATTAGACAAGAGCTCTGCTAACTGAGTCACATTCTCAGCCAGAGAAGACATCCAAGCAAGAAAGCCAGATTCCTCAGAAGAGAATCTCGCCGTCTTTAAAAAACTACGCAAAAGCTTTGTAAAAATCACAAAACTTAATTTATTCCTTAAGCATCCTCAGGCTCTCCAAGTTCTCTGTAGGGGCATATTAATTTTTATAATAGAAAAACACGGCATGTTATTTTTAAAAACATTCCTACTGATAAATATATTTTCCTTCTGCTAATGTAAAGCTATTGTGGCTGTGGCAACTTGGATTTATATTGGGTCAAAAAACAGGACTGCTGGCAGAGTGTCTCTAAGACTCAGCCTCTGGACTTTTGTGAAGTGGACCCAAACACCCCCATCTGACTGAAGAAACGGAGAAGAAAGGATTCTGAAAACCTTGGCCAGAAAGGAAACATATCCACCAGATACTCGTTGTTCCTCCAGAAAAACTAGAAAACCACGATTCTTTTCTGCTTTAAAGCTGTCAAATGAGATAATCGAGAGAGAATCTGAGAGAAAAGGGAGAGCCAGAAAGCCAGATGGAAAGGGGAGGGTCAGGGTAAAGGGGAAGAAGGCTCTCCAGGCAGCCCAAACCAGAGTGCTATTGAGTGCACTTCCAGAACACGCTATTTTGTTTGGCCCGACTCCTTGGTGTTCCCCTGATTAGTCTCCACACAGGTACACTTAGTGCTTCCAGATGCTTATTAAAAGGTAGGGAGGGTGGATAAATAGTCACCCTTACCCTCCAGCTGAGTCAGCCCTATAGCACTATGGCTGTTGTGTTTTCCTCTCAGAATACCAAAAACAAAGAAGACAAAGAGTCATCGAATCCGATTTGATAAACCCAGCAGGGGATGGGGCCTGAGCATCTTTGGGCTCTGAGGACCTTGACAGTGCATCTAAGTTATGGTGACTATCTTCTTGTCCCATCTCCACAGAGTCCTTGTCAACCTTCCCAATTGCAAGCTGAAGGGTCCACTCTGTGTCCTCAACTCAACTAGAAACCTCCACTGCCATTCTAAGGGTGGAAAAAAATCCCTCCCCTGCCCAGCCTTTCTAGGAAAGGCCAAATTGGAGGGTGCAGTGTCCCCTAGCTTCTGGGGATGGTGAACCATGAACACTTCCACACCTTATTCATGACAAGAGTGGTAATGAAATAAAAGAAGATTTTGGGTTGTTGAATTTTCTCCATACAACCCTGCAGCAGCACTGAGTGTCCTCTGCAGGAAGGGGGAAGTGCCTGTCCAAACCTACTAAGCACTTGATTCAACAGCATGCAGTTCCTAATCCCCACATTTAAATGCTTAGAAAGTAAGTAAAATTAAAAGACTTCAAAAGTCCCACAAAAGTCACTGCAAGAGGAAAAAGAGGCATCAGCCATGTGGTCTTAGAAAACCCACTTCTCTCAGCAGACCTAGCTTCCTTATTTATTTCTAAACTAAAAAGTGTAGGTTAGGTCACCTCTAAGCTGTTTCCATTCAAAATGTATTATAGGCTGTTTATTTTATTATTGCCATTTTATTCTCCTAACCCTCACCCCCTAAATGACCAAATTCCTTTCTCCTTGCCAAGTTACCCCAATTAGTTCACTCAACTAAAGTTTACCAGAGTTACTGGCAGTTACTACCCAATTACGATCTCCCTGTGGTTGCACAATTTGTACTCACAAAAGAACTAATGACTTTGATTCCTCAGTGATTCCCTCAAAGTGAAGCATTAATTATGTGGCCTGGATGCTCCTTGTCAGCCCTTTAAAATGGTTGACTTAACCCCTTAGCTCCTGGCATTTCTCACATGGATATCACTATACCCTCATCCCTATGAGGTTAGCCAGTAGCCACAGATGCCTAGTGGCCTCTAAGGAAGTTTCTGATACACAAAAGCTACCCTTCCCTCCTAATGTCCCTCCCACATTTCATGTAACAGCACAAAAGAACGGGAGCTCGGTTGTGAAAGTATCTTTCTAACAATGGTTTCAAAAGCACACACTCTGCTAATCCCAACTGAAACTAATGGCTATTTCATGAGGTGAATAGCTACCCAGATCCCGGAAACAAGAAAGGACTTTAAGAAATAAGTGATACCCAGGGCTGGGCATGTAGTTCAGATGGTAGTGTGCTTGTCTACAGGAAGCTCCTGGGTTTGAGTTTTAGCACCACATAAACCTGGGTACGATGGCACATGCCTGCAATCCTAGCACTCAGAAAGTGGATTCAATAGGGTCAGAAGTTCAAGGTCAAGTTTAAGAGGAGCCTGAACCAGAAGAGACCTAATCTTTGCAAAGAGAAGGAAGAAGAGTAGGGAGAGGAATGCTGGAACCTGGCTCTCACAAAATGCAGAGATGAGTCTGTACAGCCTGTCTGTAATCCACTGCTGAGAAGCTGAGCCCCGTAAACTCATCCCCAACAATGCATGAGCACAAGAAGCTGCCTCTGGGCAGTTGAAGGGTTGGTCAGAAGGGGCAGCCAGGACATGGAGTTCAACAGTGGTCTTACCCTCCAGCTGGACAGCTGTCCTAGGACAGGATGGTTGAGACATTCTGTAAACACCACACACTTTGACTGAGACCAATAATTTGTTTCCTGTTTGAAAATATTTCAGATCCCAGCAGACCAGTGATGGACCAGTTAAGAAAAACAAACAAATTGAATTTCCACTAAAGGTTTATCTCAAGGGTATTATGGTCAGAAATAAGTAAAAAAATGACAGCTATGTGGAGAGTGTGATGCTATCTCAAGCTTGTTTCTTTTGCTGCTCACATAATGAAGATGAAATTAGATTTCAAAGCATCTGCAGGTCCATGTAGGAATCCTACTTGAGACTTACCTTCTTGGCCAGGTCAGCATTTCATAATATCTGACCCCATCGAATCCACTGGGTTAGAGAACCTATAACTTGGACAATAATGCAATGAAGACGTTAAACCCAGGGCTAGAGAGATGGCTCAGTGGTTGAGAGCATTTGATGTTCTTACGGAGGAGGACCAGAGTTCAATTCTGAGGACCCATAACTTTCTGTAACTCCAACTCAGCTGGTTAAATACTTTCTTCTGACACCCACAGGCACCAGGCATGCATTCAGTATGTACAGTTAAATGCAGAAAAACATACTTTACACACTAAATAAAATAAAATTTAAAAAGGAATTTAGATCTATGGGCTTCCAGGATTTCAGATAAGAAGGTGGGGTATAAGCAGCCAGATCATAAAGAACTTTATCTTAATCTATTCTGTTTCTAAGTTCACAGACTGAAGAATGGTTTCTTAACAATCACTGGTGAAAAGCCCATGCATTAAAAGAGATCAAGGAAGGATACATGGGAAGATTTGGAGGGAGGGAAGGGGTAAATGATGCAGTTATATTAAAATCTCAAAAAACAAAAGAAACAACAAAAACCCACATTGCTTTCACTAAAAAAAAAAAAAGGACGGGGGTAGGTTTCCTTTAAGTCTTAAATGAGAGGACACAATAATTTAAAAAATACTATTATTATCACTGTGAGTGTGTGTGTGAGTGTGTGTGTGTGTGTGTGTGTGTGTGTGGCCAGAGGGTGTTCAGATCCCTTGGAGCTAGAGTTGTGAGCTGCCTGGAGTTGGTCCTGGAACTCAAACCCAGGGACCCCACAGAATCAATAAGCTCCCTGAAGTACTGAACCATGTCCTCAACCCTGACAGTGACTTTTAAATCTACACTTGTGAAGTATAAATTCTTGTTGGACCCAACTCAGAAATGAACCAAATTTACTGAACAAAAAGTACATAGATGGAACTGGCATGATGATGATTTCCAAGGTTTTTAGGAAAAGTTGGTCAGTTATCTGACATTTAAAGTCATAGAAATGGGACCATCATATACACACAGAGAGATAAACCAAGCATGTTGAAATAAAGAGAGCTGTTGACAAGGCTCTTATCTTTCCTTCTCTCTTCCTCTCTAGCTCAGCCCAGACCTCGGGAGACATGCCAGGAGGTATATTTATTGCATAAGGAAGGAACTGTGTTGACACTTCCGGTCTAAAACACCAATTAGTGGGCGGACAGCACAACCCTCTACTGTCTAACTATCCCCGGGGTCACTGAAGGTCATGGAATGGGCCTCCCTGGGAACTCCCAGGCAAAGCCACAGAGGGAGCATAGATGTCTAAGCAGGAGAGCTGGTAACCAATGCAAACCTACAGCATCAATTCATCCACCATGGAGAGAAACTAGATGCTAACCTGCTTAGCCAATGCCTGAAGCCACTGGGAAATTATTTGAAGAGACAACTCCACCCATCCTGATTAATTGAGGCCCAGGACATCCGTCAAGATTTTGTTACAAATGAAGTCTTTCTGAAGACTGCACATAAATTAGCCCGGGGTTAATTGTCCATGGTAGATAGCATCTTAAGACCAAATAGTTACTGTAATGTTGTACCTCCATTGCATCCATGAATTCTGATCATTCCTAAGAGTTAGTTACAAAAAGAAACCCCAAAGATTACATTTAACTCAAAATGTGAAAGGTCAATTTTTGCCCCAAGCTAAAGAACTCTTCCTTTCCTGGGTTCACAGAGGGAAAAGGCTGCAGGAAGCCACAAGATGTGTTTCAAAAGCTGCCAAAGCTGGTTAGAACCAGCTGGCTCCAGAGGGAGGGAGGGAGGGCCTGGAGCAGCTGCTGGGGCGGGTGTCTGTGAGCTGTCCAGGCTGCTGATGGCTACAATGCTGCTTTTGCTGCCCGAGCTGACTTACTGACTTGACTTACTGACTAGCTTTCTCAAGAATAAGGAAGTGAGCTCTGGAGAAAATGGGCTTTCTTGGTTCTGAGCGGAAACTCACTCACATCTTAGAATATTATTGCCAAGCTCAGCAACATCAGGATACTGGGAGGTCATGTTGTTAGAAATCAGGGGTCCCCTCAGTTCAGTTCTAACTATGAAGACATGACACACAAAATTTCTAAAAGCTAGACTGTGGACCTGAGGAATAGAAGATAATTTAACAGGGAATAATACCCTGAAGTTAGTAAGTTTGTTATTAATTAATTAATTTTTGAGACAGGGTCTCTCTACATAGCCCTGGCTGTCCTAGAACTCCACCTGTAGACCAGGCTGGCCTTGAATGCACTGACATTTGCTTGCCTCTGCCTCCTGAATGCTGGGATTAAAGGTGTGCCCAAGTAAGAAGGTAAAATTTTGGGTTTGTAGTTTAGTTTTAGATTTCTCCTTAATTTTTTGTTACAAAATATATTGTTGATTGATGTGTGTGTGTGTGTGTGTGTGTGTGTGTGTGTGTATCCAACAATGATCATGTGGGGGTCAGAGGACAGTTTTGTGAAGTTAGAATTTCTCTTTCCACTATGTAAGGATGGATTAAAGTAGCCACGTTTGGCAGCAGGTGCCTTTAGCCACAAAGCTACTTTAGAGGCCCTACATTAGGTTTTTTGAGTTTGGCGGATTAGTATTGCCTAATAAACTCATGGAGTTTGTGCTATTGTAACCTCAACACATCCAGTTTCAACTCTAACAGTACCCCTCTGAGAGGTCAAGCATTCAGCTGCTCTGACCCTGTCCGCCTAGAGGTTAACCAGTGTATTACAATTTCCTGAGTACTGTTCCTTGAGTCTATATATACATAGTACCAAAAAGCAGGAACAGTCTCAACCTGCATATTCTTTAGGCTAGCAACAGAGCTGACTCACTCCTTGGGTAAGTGTGGAGATGTCCACAGCTGACCTCACCTGTTCTGGCATTCACATGACTCTAGTTATAGCAAATATCACTGGCAGTGCACATTTTAGAATTTGCATCTCTTTGAATGTGTAAGTGTGTAGAAGGGAAACATTCCTGAAACCAGAAGAATGCATAATGCCATGGCCTCTCCCTCTCTGCCAGCCTGAAGCTAAACATGTGCATACATTTAAAAGCCTCCATTTCATTTCTAATACCAAATGACTTCTCTCTTACTTATGCAAGTTCTTTTTTTTTTTTTTTTTTTTTTTTTAGGAAATTAATCCTGTGCTGTAGCTGTATCTATCTGCTCAGATCAGAACATCACACACTGAACACAATTCAAAAGACTAAATACAGGTTCTCTGAGGGGGTCTGCAGTCCTCGATTAAGTGAATGCCAACTGATCCATGACTGCACTTTTAGGAAGACTTGTGTACATCTTCTGTATTCTCAGCCATTGTTAGGAGCATCTCATCTACAGATGTGATTAAAAACACACAAAAATACTCTTGCCTCCCTCCACTTTTGGCAATGAATTATCTTAATGATAAGTGATTCTGCCCTCTCTGATTCACTCCTGAAGGGAAATGGGTGTTTCCCCAGTGACAATTTTTGTGGAAAGTCAAAGCGACTGTATTGTGTCTGTCCTTCAGGAAAAATGTAATTAATGGTTGTACAAGAAAACCTACTTCAGACAGGATGTGATTTCCTCAGGAGTTAGTGACTGGCTAGTGACATGGAGTTGTAATAGACCAAGGGACAGTCTTGAAATGCAAGATGGAAAAGCCTTCTCAAGCTGAAAGTCATTGGTTTATCTCCACATGTGTTTGAGCTTCAAAAAATAATGCAAGTTCTCCAGCCTTGGCAGCTGATGATGGAAATAAGCTCTTATAAATTTCTTTTTCTATAATGTTGATTCTGATTTCCTCCCAGTGAGCTTTTGGAGAAAGCCAGTAAGAGAGGAGACTAAAAGGATGGAAAATGTCATCAATAATAGACTTGGCCTTTTGGGGATATTGAGTCACTATCTCTGCTGGGAAGGGGGGAAGGGAGATTTCTTAAAGTTCACTTCAGTCTCTTCATAGCAGCTTCAAAGAATGCAGTCTAAAAAGTTGTCCCATACACCCATCCTTCTGACAAACATCATAGCCCTAGGGTGATAATAATAAAAAGTGTATTAAGGCTTTATTTCTGGGCTGAAGGACTGGCTTACAGGCCTGGGTACATGCACCCCTCTAGATTAGGCAAGCTTTACAAAGCTATCCTGAGGAACCCGAGGCCTGGCAGAACTGGGCTTGCCCAACATCACAAAGGGAGTAGAGGAAGCAAAATCCAACTCTAACCAAGAGAAAGCACAAATCTTGGATTTATCCATTCCTGTTACTCACTATTCAAACTTGGAAGCCCTGCATTTGATGGGGAGGGAACACTAGACCTTGTACCTTTCTTAATAAAGACCAGTTGGAAGTTTCTGTAAATCTTGCTATTGAAACAGGCTTAAGAAAACACATATTGAGTGCAATGGTGAACGCCCCACTGCAAACAGGCAGCCGTGGCGACCAGCTAGCAACAACAAGAGAAGTCTCAAGAAATAGACCAAAGCACAGTCTCAAGTGAAACCATGATCTTGTCCTCTAAAATGCACATGCAAACTTTAGTTTCCTAGCCACATTTGGACTGAGAATGACCCCTACTGCTACAAAAACACAATTTTCAATGTAACATCTGCTCATGCTGGTGAGTTGTAATTGCTAATCCTGGCACATTTGCCTTCATCTTGGAGAGGGAGTGCTGTGAGAGGTGGGGACCACTTTTCTTCATCACCTAGTATCAGGCAATACAGCACCAGTGTGAATAACTGTAATGAGACTTTATAGAGCATTTTTGGATCTTGTCTGCTGATTTGTCTGTTGGACAGGTTTTTATGATGTGCATCCTGGCTGAACTGAGGAGCCCAGGCTGGTCTCAAACTCTTGGCAAGCCTTCTGTCTCAGTCCCTTGTGGTGGGATTACAGATGTGAGCCACCATATTCACCTGACACTTTGAGATATGGTAATATGTAAATCAGCCTGAAATGTCATCAAGTCTAAAGTCTATTTGCCGATGGGTTCTTTGTGCCATAGCCAGCAATATAAAACATACCTGAGCCCGAATGTGTCAGTAATTCCTTGCCCAGCCCTTCTCTCACTACCCTGGAACTTCCCCAGAGCCCACAGTCACGCCCTGTGATTAAATAACGTCCTTAAATGACCCTCTGGGCTGTAGTGACACAGCACAGAGCAGGGTGATATCTGTGCAAGTCCCACTCACAACTTGGGTCTTAGGTCCTTAAACCTGAGGACAATAAGTTCTATTTTCTAGAAAACTAACAATAAGAACAATATAAAACAAACAAACAAAAAGTCAACCTCATTTGAATCCCTAAAACACCAACTGAAATGTACAGCTGGTATTTGCTTCAACTCACGCTCATTACATTTCTGAAAATAGCGAGTCCCATAGATAAGGACAGCTGCAGCCTGCAGCTTGGCAACAAATGTCAGGAGCTGTGGCCCCCTCAGCAGCCAGAACAGCAGAGTCCACACCAAAGGGAAGTCCAGTCCTTCCCTAGTACTCGGGATTCTCCCAGCTGGTAGAGCCATGACACCCAGGGTCCAACACAAAGGCTACTATACAAGAAGGAGTGGGGGAGTGGGGTGGAAAGGGTGCAATGAGCATGGCCAAGCACTCTGATCTCTGATCCTGAGAAGGTTAGTTCTTCTATGTGGTTCTAGAAAGGGTAAATCAGCCTGAAATGTCATCAAGTCTAAGGACAACAAAACCTGTCGAGTTCTGTGGCTGTTGAATCGGTGTAGTCTCAACCACCTCATGTCACACTGAGCAAAGAATAAGGCACCCAGGCTCCACTGTCCCGCACCCACCTCACTCACAGCAAGCAGCTGAACTCACACTTCAGATCAATTCAAATTGGAGTGCTTCTCACCCCCCCATCTCTATCCTCCACTCCCCTTCTTTTCCTGTTTTTACAGAACTGTGCTGTGTTAGCCCAGGTTAACCCACGAATTTGCAGCCCTCCTGCCTCAACCTCCTAAGCATCACAGATGTTCTATTGCACTTCACTTTCTGTTATATTTATTTATTTTTTATTTTATGTATATAAAAGTTTACTTTCATGTATGTATGTGTGTCTGGTGCCCACAGAAGCCAAGAGGCATCAGACTCTATAAAACAGGAGCTAGAGACAGCGTTAACCTCTGTGAAGGTGCTGGAAACTGAGGCTGGATCCTCTGCAAGAGCAGCAGGAGCTACGGAGACATCTCCAGCCTCTTAATTTTTAAAAATTACTGTTGTTTAAAAAACAACAACAATAATAAGCTGGGCAAAGGTGGCACATACGTTTAATCCTAACACTCTAGAAGCAGCAGCAGGTAGATCCTGAGTTCAAGGCCAAAATGATCTATAAAGTTAGTTCCAGGACAGCCAAGACTACACAGAGAATCTCTGCCTCGAAAACAAAAACAAAACAAAAAAATATCGTTGTTGTTTTAAGACAGGATCTCTTTCTATAGCACTAACTGTCCTGGATGTCAATGGGTAGACTAGACTAGCTTCAAACTCAGAGATCTGTCTGTCTCTGCCTCCTAAGTTCTAGGACAGCCAGAGTTACATGGTAAGACCCAGTTTAAAAATAAAATCAAAATGAAATAATGAAAAGGTGTTGGCAGACACACACACAAAATATCAGACTGTTCCGGAACTTGGCTACTAAGTAAATAAGTATTGCTCTCACAGTTTGCCTTGTATGTCCCAGAGCATGACAAGTCAGTACCTCAGTCAATTATGGTAAGCATTTTTCAAGGTGTGAAGAGTATAGTTTTGAATTCTCACACAAATGTACGGATTTCACCCAGGACTTCCTAGGGAGAAAAAAAAAAAAGAGAGAGTCCCTTCTCAGCCCCCCCGTACCTCACTGAAGAAAGGAATGGGGATTGCAAAGAAAAGAACAGAAAAACAAATATTGACCTTATTTAGCCTGTCTGCATTCACAAGGGGCCAAAAGTAAAAGTAGGGGAAAAGAAGAAACAGTAAGTTAAAAGAAAATCTAGAAATTCAGTTAACCAATGCCATTTCTCTTCTCTTGAGTCAAGAAGAGGGAAAGCATTTTATCTCCACACACACCTTTGTTTTCTTGCAAGGGAAAACATTCCAGTCAGCCTAGGAGTAGTCTTTCAAGCAGGAAGGAATAAATATTTACAGTTAGCTGGATTTTCTAGTTCTTGGCCACTGAAGCCAGGCAACTCTGCCTTGACAGACCATCCACTTCCAGCAGCCTTGAAACCTGGTGAGTCTCTCTGCCCAAAACTATGTGACCCCAGCCTTCAGGATTTAAAAGGTCCATTATGTGTGTGAGTTGGAGCCGGTTAGGAACAAGTCGGGAAATTATTATGTCTAAAAAGAAATAAACATACATGGACTGCTTTCTGGCAGCCATACCACATTCATCCCCAAAGCAACCCATGAACATCATGTTCTATTACAAAGAAACTGAGGCAGAGAAGCACAGTGGTTTACCTAGGGTTCTCAGACTTATCATACCAAGGAATTTAGCCTGTCAATCATCTCCACACTTCTGTTCTGACTGGAACCTCGATGGCTATTTCCAAGAATAGAGAGTACATTTACCCTCCAACCTCCTGGACAGGTCTGTGTGAGTTACTTCTGGTCAACCGTAAGATCCCTTGACAGTCTTACTCATCTGCAGGACTCAAAAGTGCCTGACATCACCCTGTACTCATGAGTTCTTACATAATAGTGATTTAAAGATAAAAATCCACATCATCTCCTTGCTGCTCCAGGAGAAGAAACAGAAGACAGAAAGTAGCTGGGAAGACAGACTTCTGATTCCTAGCTATCCGTCAAAACTATGGTGAAGTATTCTTCTTTTAATAGTTATTTGCTTGTTTATCTGGTGGGACATATTCCAGACAGAGTTCCCCTAGGACGCCAAACCTGAGGAATGTTTAGACTAAGAAGAAAGATCCAGGCAGATGTGGAGGTTTCAGAAAAGACAAAGAAGGGTCAAAGAACTCAGCACCAATCCTGACTGTAGAAGGACATACTCACCATGTTTTATAGGGCTGTGAGTGTATAACATGAAAATTCTTTTTATTTTATGATTATTACATTTTTTAAAAGATAAAACATCCCAGGCTGGCCTCAATCTCTCTCTATGACTGAGGGTGATCTTGAACTCCTGATCCTCCTGCCCTCATCCATCAGTGGAGTTCTGGGATTACGGACATGGGCCACTATGTCTGGCTTATGAAGTGCTGGGAATGGAAACCAGGGCTGCCTGAATACTAGGTAACCACTGTACCCACTGAACTACATCCTGGCCCCCTAAAATCTTGACAATGAAAGTAAACATAAAAGAAAGATAAGCAGGATTAGAGTTTCATGAAAAATGGTAAAAAGCACACATTTGTAATGTGCTTTGTACCTTAATTATGGATGCTGTAGTTCTTGTGGTATTTGTTAAAAATAAGGTAAGTCTAAAACTGCAGCACTCGGAGGCAGATCTCTGAGTTCAAGGACAGCCTGTTCTACAGAGCTAATTTCAGGACAGCCAGGAATATGAAGAGAAACGGTGTGTGTGTGTGTGTGTGTGTGTGTGCGCGCGCGCGCACGCGCGCGCGCTCATGCAGTGTAAGATGCTTCTTGCATAGATGTGTGCATCTGTGCATGCTGGATGCACATTCATAAGGAGATAAAAAGTTGATATCTTAGTTACTCTGTCATTAATTTTTGATACGGGGTCTCCCACTGAACTCAAGTTTTGTTGACTCAGTTAGATTAGAGCTTCAGGGGTTCTCTGGTCTCTATCCGATGTCCCAGCTCCGAGGTTACAGGTGTGTCTGCTCAGGCCCTCCTTGTTTTCTATGTGGTCAAGAGAAGCTTATACTCGGGATGAAGAAAGAAACAAGTACATACAGAGAAAGACCTTCTGTGAAGCAGAGAGGGACTCAAGAAACCAAAGCTGGAAATTCAGAGTGGTTATTTATTTATTTACTTGGGGTAGAGAGAGTCAGACAGGGTCTCTCTATACAGCCCTGGCTAGCCCAAAACTCAATAGGTACACCAGGCTGACTGCAATTTACAGAGATCCTCCTGTCTCTGCCTCCCAAGTGCTGGGATTAAAAGCATTCACCACCATGATCAGCCCACGTCTGACTTTTTAAGTGGGTTCTGGACATTGAAACTGGGGACCTGGGGCTTATGTGGAAGGTAATTTACTGACTAACCTATCCCCTGCATCAAAGACAAGTTTCAAAGAAACGTACACACAAAATGAAGTAAAGGCAACAAAAGAGAGGTAACATGATTGTGTTATGGCATGAATGTGAGAGTATTAAGTTTTTGGTTTGTTTTTAAAATAGCTTTGTGTGTGTGTGTGTGTGTGTGTGTGTGTGTGTGTGATGCTAGAGGGAGGTTCAGTAGATTGAAGTACTTGCTGCTCCTTTAAAAGGCTTGAGTTCAGTGTCCAATACCAACATCGGGCAGCCCATGACTTCCTGAAGTTTTAGCTTCTTGGGTGCAAGTGCACATGGTGTGTACACACACACTTTTTAAAAAGAATTTAAATAGAAGTTTAAAAACCCCATCCACCTCTAGCTATCACCCACTGCTTAGTTACTTCTTGCAAAGGCGTATGGCTGGAAGAAAAGACAGAGTTCTGGAGGATATGGATTCAGTTTAGATATCTAAGAGGACACTTGCCAAATGCACTTCACATGTCCAATGAAGAAAGAGCCAGCCTCAGGATGGACTTACTGATGACTACCACAGCTAATTTCGGACCAGCTGATCTGGACAGAGGTAACTAAATGCCAACCTATGAAAAGCGGTGTAATGTAGGAGTTCCCAGCCTCAGGAAGAAACATTAACCATTTAAAATGAGTCATTTTTACACATTAAGAGTCCATTAACTCCCGGGGCAAAGTCCTGGATCCCCAGTAGTACCACAATACACAGGGAAAGCAATTCCACCAGAAAATGTGAAGAGTGAGAATTAATTAGGCCCCCTGCTTTCCAGGTCTCTTGCATGACTTGACAAATCTCAGAGAAAGGCTATGGATGGTGGACTGTTCCATACTGTGCCGTTGTTAAGAACTGGCAGCCAAGGATCAGGCTTGTTAGCTCCTAAAATTAGTTAAGAACTGGACCCAGGATGTTTGCAATACAATAATACACATTATTAAAACATGCAGTAAGAAGCTTAGTATTGTCATCTCAGCATGCAAAGTAATACCCAGGCTGCAGAAAAATCAAGCTGGGAGCTATAAAATGCTTGCACACCATGGCCTCTCGTGTGTGTGTGTGTGTGTGTGTGTGTGTGTGTGTGTGTGTGTGTGTGTGTGTATGTGTGTGTGTGTGTGTATGTGTATGTGTGTGTGTGTGTGCAGAGGAAATGAGAGATAGGGAAAAAAGTACATAAGTTTAGCATACAGAAAAAGATACTTTGTGTTTTAATTCATTCTTAATAATTTCTTATGCCTTTTAGAATATCAATCATTCCACTGGATACCAAGTTATCTCTTTTAATTTTATTTATTAGTTAGGTAGCATTGGTTGTTCTGAAACTTACTATGCAGACCAAGCTAGCCTTGAGATCTGCTTGCCTCTGCCTCCGGAGTGCTGGGATGGAGTAAAGGCATAAACTATAACCAGGCCACAGTTACCTCTTATCATATGGAATCATCACAGATTTGGAATAACCAAATTCTAATGTGACTTAACTTTTATTATCTTTCTTCTAGGTGTTGTCAAGGAGATCTGGCAATTTATTCCCAAATATCTGAATCCATTTTCAGTCTGCTATTGTCTGACCAGTTCTTTCCCTTAAAGCCAGCCTTCATGAAAGCATAATACACTTTCTCTGGGCTCCCTGTATTTCAATTGCAAGTATCTTCTTTAAATGGAGGATAAATATTTCTTTTGCTTTTCCAAACCCAACTGTTTAAAAACCTAGCCATGGCTGTGTATGATGCTTCTCAAAAATGTCTCTTAAAATTCACAACACAAAGGTTCGTTTAAGAGGCAGCTCAATAACTAATAGCACTGACCTCTCTTGCAGAGAACCTTAGTTTGGCTCCCAGCAACCATATGGAGGCTCACAACCACCTTTGACTCCAGTTTCTGAGGACCCTACACTGTCTTCTGGCCTCCGAGTGCAGCAGGCATGCAAAAGGTGCACACACAGACATGCAAAGAAAATAGACAAACACACTAAAAAATCCTTACAACACACTGGTGTGTGCCTTTTAATGTTTATAACTGGCTTATTAGTAAACTTTTTTTTCTGAAACCCCACATTTCAAAGAGGTTAAAAACATACTAAGAACTTTGAAAGCCTCCTTCAAAGCTAGCCAATACCTACATATTTATATCCTAATATCGTTATTAAAAATAACTCACCTGATCAATGTTTACATTACTAATGAAGAATATCACAGTTAATGTAAAAAGATAAAAGATACATAACCCCAAGTCCCTTGTTGTACAAAATTTGGTGCAGAATGGTCATGAATTGAGTTGAAGTTGTAAATTAAACTCTATTCAGCTCTTATAAATAAATAATAGATTTGAACTTCAGAAGGCATAACACATGCAGAATGGCCTTTAACCCCAAATTTTCATCAGTCTACTTGAAATATGATCCCATATCAAATGTTTCTACTTAATTCATGTTTTTCAGGGAACTATTAAGTAAAGAACGGCTGAGTGACATGGGGACATGATGACAGTATTTACTAGGATAACATCAATAAATCAGGCAGCTTACACTCCATATTTATACTGCTGTTATTAATTAATGTCCACAAAAAAAGGCTTGCAGATATGATCCATATCTGAAAAGCTGGATGTAATTTATCTTTGATCATTCACATAACAAGTGTCAGAGCCAGGATTTAGATCTAGTGTTAGGCTCCAAGATTAGTGCTTACTGCATGAATAACATCCCCTCCTGGGATTTCCTCCTTCCCCACCCAATGAAGGAAGCTGACTAACCAATGAGATCAGTCCTGTAGCCCATTGCTGTTGGTTATTTAACAAGCAAGGAGGGCCTCCCTCACTAACCCAGAAAACTCTCATGAGTGGGCACACACCCTCTGGAAGAGGAAGGGTTCCTTGTTTGATTTTGTCCAAAACAAATAACACAAAATAAGGTTTTAAACTGATTTTAACAAAAACTAGTTCTGGCTGCATAGGTTGGTTCTAGACTGTACTTCCAAACACAAGGATTCTCAACTCCACACGCTGGGGACACTTGGTAAAAGCAGGTGATTCATAATATCCTCCCCTAGATATTCTGTTTGGCAGATATGCAGTGGGGTTCCAAGCATCAAAACTACCATCGAGGGCTCTATTACCTGCGTAGTATCTTCCATCAGCCCACGTATCTTCTCTACAACGTCATTGCGTCGATGTTGGCGTAGGGCGCTGATTAGCTGGGCGAGGCTGGCTTCGGGGCCACGGATGGTCCAGTGCTGCAGGGCTGCATAAGCCCGTTCATGGTCCGCGGTGTATCCGTTGGAGAAAGCAGCCACCTCCCTCTCACTGGCGTTGCAGAGAAACTGATAGATGTCCTTCCACTGGCTTCCCACCTGGGCTGCTACAAGCTTCAAGATGTCGATGCCTATACCAGGGATGAAATAAAATGAAATGTAAATGCAAGCATGTCTTAGAATGAAGCTCTCCTCTTAGGCTATTCAGATAAATGAATTATCCCCTACTTGTCATACAGCTCACCATGGGGGACAGTTAGACATTATTATAAATTTTACTTTGTGAAGAAGACATGGATCAGTGGTAGAGCACTGGCTTAGCATGCAGTAGATACTGTAATAGATTTCTAGCAATACGCGCACGAGAGAGAGAGAGAGAGAGAGAGAGAGAGAGAGAGAGAGAGAGAGAGAGAGAGAGAGAGAGAGAAAATAAAATAAAGTAATAAAAGAACAAAACAAATAGCCTCTTAACAGGTTAGCTTCCTAAATGCCCATCAAAACAAGAGCTAATCTTGGAGGCACAACAAATTGTCCCCCAAGAGCTGTTCTTGAAAGCCAAACCTGTAAGAATTCCTGGCATTCCCTAGCTGAGCGCCTCTGCTCAGGTGGCATGCACTTTGCACGGAGGCACGCCCCTGGGCGTGGCTACGTAAACCCTGCGGCACCCTGCAGCACTGCTTACAGAAGCGCTTGCCTGGACCCGGAAGCACCTCCCTGGACCCGGAAGGACCTCCCTGGACCCATGACGCATACCCGTGCACACCCCTTCCCTTAAAAGCCACTGCGCGTGCGCTCCCCTCCTTTTTCTTTCTCTGTCCCCTGTCTTCTCTGCTTCTTCACCCGCCTGGGACTCCTCTCTTAAACTCTAGTGTGTGGCCTTGTAAGTGTGTACTTGCTCTCACGCGCGGAACTAACAAAACCCAACAAGATAGCCTATGATTTCTTTGTTACTACTAAATGCAGCTGCAATAAAAGAAATCAGAGCCCCTTCTACACAGACATACAAAATGATGACTTCATGAAATTCAGAAAAATGTAAACCACAAATGAAGACTTTAGTGGACTTCACGCAGCCTTGGTAAACAACACACAGATTCTAGGACCAGTGTCTTTTATGTCAGCTGACCACATACCCCACTGTTCCAGCCCGACAGAGCCACTCTTTAAGAAACCTCTAACTAGGAAGCTAAAAGGTGGTCCAGCAGTGAAAAGCTCATACTGTGCTTGCAAAGGAGCAAGAGCTCTGTTCTCCCAAGTTCAGGATCCCACATCAAGTGGTTCACAAGAACCTGTTACTCTAGCTCCTGAGAATCTTAACACCTAATTCAATCATCTGAGGGAGCTGCACCCATGTGTACACCACACACACACACACACACACACACACACACAGAGAGAGAGAGAGAGAGAGAGAGAGAGAGAGAGAGAGAATAACTTTTCTAAAAGGATGTCTAACTTAGTGAGCCATATCAGCACAGGAGGTCTGTATGTAATCCCTGAACTAGGTGGCTAGAGGCAGAAGGACCAGTTTAAAGACAGCACAGGATACATGGTGAGACCCTGTCTCAAAAAGAAAAAAAAAAACAAAAAACAAAAACAGAAAAGAAGACCATCTATCATCTCAAATGATTCTATGAGCAATTTCCTGCTCTGTTCCTCAGTCTTTTATGTTGACTTGTACAGTTACAATGCAGACAATGGCCCAAATGACAGCACAGGATTAATAGCAGTTATTATCTTCTGAGTTTTACGTTAAGACATTTAGCTAATGGAACATCTTCAGAAGACATTAACATTCCAAGTGCACACTCAGAAGAAGAGAAAAAAAATCAGAGAAGTTAGCCTACCACTTCCCCAGTATTGCAAAGCCCACTTCCCAGGTTGGACATAAGAACTCCCATAGAAGCAAGCACCACTGAATGTGTAAATACATGCTACCATCTGAGACAGAGAAAATGTTTTTGAGTAAACAATCAAGGCTAGTTATTCCATGAGATATCTATACCCTGTACCATAGTTAACATCCACTAGACCCCTCATCCAAAGGATATGGTCCAGGACTCCCCATAGACCCATAGATACTTAAAAACACAAATAGTGCCCAACCTTGTAATTTAATGTCTTTCCCATCTTCTCTGGCACTTATCACATACAGTGACATACTGTCCAGCTTGAGGTACAAGACAAAACTAGAATATATTTTGTTTTCTTCACAAGCAATAGATGATCCATTTTTACTGTGTCAATAGTCTACATACCTAACGATTTCAGTCAAAGACAACCCAATCATTCCTTCTGTGGTAGAATGTTTTCTGTATGATGTAAATAAAGAACTGTTTGCGCCCCTGCACGCCACCGTAGAAGTGAGTGGAGAATCAGAGGCAGCCAGGTAGAAGGAGGGTGGAGTTAGTCACTCTCGATTGGACCCCCAAGAGGAACAGACATGTAGAGGTACCGGCTAGCCATGGGCTGGAAGCCATGTGGTGGTCAAATTAATAGAAATGGGTTGAATTAAGATGAAAGAGCTAGCTAGTAATGTGCTTAAGATATGGGCCAAACAGTGTTAAAAGATGTAAGTGTGTGATTTCATTTCTTTGGGGGACAAAAGCCATGGGCGTGCAGACCAGGTTCCAAACCGCAGCCGCCGAGGGTCAGTTTACAAACTCCAGGTCACAAACCTCCCGGACCCAAAACGGTCCAGGGAAAAAAAAAACTTACTACAACAGATGGTGCCCAACGTGGGGCCAAACACCCGCATAAAGCCTAAAAAAGTTTAAAAAGCTTAAAAGCGGTTTTCTAAATTGTGCATTTTAATTGATTTATAATACAGAGACAGCGTGATGTTCAGGCAAAAATTTAAAAATGGCGCATCTGTGGCACTCAGCTTAAACTCATACGTTTCACGACAAGATTGGCATAAGTGTAATTGATTTAAGGTTTCTGCTTATACTAAACAACAACAACAAAAAAAAAACAGTTAAAAAAAAGTTTTTCTGGTAGCAACATTTTCTGAGTCCACACTGGTAGCTGGCCGGCAGCGGCAAAGCGGCATAAGCTTATCCGCCATATTAAAACCCTGCCAAAAGGGGGAGAGTCAACAGTTAAAGTGATACAGACATTTTAAAAGCTCTTTGAGTTAAAAAATGATTAAAAATTCTCAATAAGACAGATTTTGACTCTCAAAACCTCTAAACAACATACAATATATATAAAATACACATAAGCTTCAGAGAAAAAAAGAGAGAAAAAGAAAAAAAGAGGGTAAAGAAACCCTTTAAAAAAATAAAAAAAATAAAAATAAAAAAGCCACAAAAAATGACAAATAAACAAAGAGTCTAGATTATAGTTATTGTGTTTTGTTTTAATTTTTTAACTTTCAATGAGCTAATTACAAAAAGACAAAAAATTGATTGCTAAGGCTGCTAATTTAAACTAATACTTATATTTTAAAGATGTCTTGACTTTAAAATCTGTTTATAAAAATATGTTACTTAAAAAAAGAGTTTCTGCTTTTGTCTTCACAAAAGATCAAAACCTATAAATTAGTTCTAGACAAATGTGGTTCCATCTACCAAGGCCACCTAAATAAACATTCTCAGCTTCCAAGAAGCCAGTTGAGATGATCCAGCTTCAAAACCCCATGACATCATTGCCCTTTGACAACAAAAAATAATAAAAAAAGCTTCGTCCAATTTCCCAAAAATATTAATTATTAATGTTTATTTTCATTATAAATGGTTAATGGTCATAGTCAATTTCTTAAAAAAAATTTTAAAAAAAGATATAATATAAAAATGATTAAAAAAGATAAATAAATTTTAGTTTATTAATACAAACTTAAGGTCAATTTTGTTATTCTATATATATTTTTCTACTCTTGATTAAAATATGATGCTGATGTAACTCATTTAAAATTATAATATATAATTAAAAAATACAAATTAATAGTCATCTATAATAAACAAACTTATAGTCATGTTCGTTAAGTTTTATAAGTATACAAAAATATATTTCAATTAAATAAATAGTCTTCAAACATTTCAAAGACATACAAAATATAACATTTAAGATATTTTAAAAACTTAAACTTTTCTAGACAGTAAAACAAGTCTGTTCCTGGCAGCACCAATATATTTAAAAAAAAAAAATAGACACTAAAAAAAACTTCATATAAAATTTACTTTGTGACAACAATTAGCCACTAGACAAAAAACTGTTGTGATATTGACTGCTTGATAGTATGCTGTATAAACTAAACATACAAATTCCATAAAAATGTAACCTCTAAATGTTAACAAAACAAGCCGAGATAGTCCTTTAGGTTCCTGCTTTACAAAAAACATTGCCAGACATTCTTCAAGACACACAAAAAAAGCAACTAATAGACTGTGTCAGATTTCCTACATCACTAAAAAGTTTGCCAGAGACTTTGGGCCTATAGACTAAAGATAGATGCCCCAACGTTACAAAAAACTGTCCAGACAGACAAGTGTCATCTCTGTCATTTTATAGACGTTAAAAGCTGCTTACACTTCCTGTTTATTTACATAATATTATATCCTTCTGTGGTCTTTGATGTGGTTAAAAGTTTAATAATGATAAATATAGTTCCTTTTAGTTTAAAAGATATATTAGATATAAAACTTTAAATAAAATAAATAATAAAATATTCTCTTTAATTTTATAAATACAAATAGACTAGATATAGTGACTATAATTCCTATTTAAGAGCTATTCTATATATAATTTTGCTATATAAAAATTAAAACCTTCCTTTTTAATTAGACAAAAAAATATAATAAAATGTTTTCTATATGATATAAATAAAAAACTTTTGCGCCCCTGCACGCCACCATAAAAGTAAGTAGAAAATCAAAGGCAGCCAAATAAAAAAAAAAAAATAAAGTTAGTCACTCTCGATTAGACCCCCAAAAAAACCAGACATATAAAAATACCGACTAGCCACGGGCTGGAAGCCACGTGGCAGTCAAATTAATAAAAATGAGTTAAATTAAAATAAAAGAACTAGCTAGTAATGTGCTTAAGATATGGGCCAAACAGTGTTAAAAGATATAAGCGTGTGATTTCATTTCTTTAAGAGACAAAAGCCATGGGCATACAGACCAAGTTCCAAACCACAGCTGCCGAGAGTCAGGTTACAAACGCCAGGTCACAAACCTCCCAAACCCAAAACGGTCCAAAAAAAAACTTACTACAACATCCTTCAGAACATCTAATTTAACAAGATGTAACCAAGCATGCCTACAATCCCAGTACTCGGGAGGCAGAGGTAGAGTGCAGGGGATGAGATAGAACATCCTTAGTATAAGATTTTTCTTTTCTTTAAGTTGAGAATTTCCTTTCTACTTAAAGGAAACACTTCATGGCTTCTTTCTTACTTACGGGAACCACTGGTCTTGTTACCCCTGCTCACCAAGATCACTGCTAAGTATTATAATGGTCTTAACCTTTAACCAAAACAGCCAGCCAATATGTAACTAGTGATCAGGTAGCACATACAGTATGAACACACACACTGGGCATAGGGATGATGACTTCTGGGCAGAATAAAATGGATGCTAGGAGACTTTATCTTGTTTCTCTGAACAGAATGCAACAGTGTTAAGTGTAGACTTATCCTATGGCTATTATTCTATCTGTCATGTATCAACTCTGTGAACTTGTGTGTTTGTCCCTAAATGTAATGGATCTAGGATGAAACCAAATCTCAGGATCACACACATAGTTAATCACCTGGCAGAACCATCAGTCAGGCAAGGGAGTTTGTTGTCTCTGGAATATTCTCTCTGCAATAGCAAGTTGGTTTTTCTTGGATTTCTACAGCATGCTTTATGTCAGTAGAAGGGTGAGTGGTCCCCTGCACCGGACTTGTTAATGGTGGGACTATCTTAAAGTCTCTCTTAATTACTTGTTTCTTTTTAAGTGAGGTCAAGTTTCCATGTGAAGTTTGGGAAAGAAGAGAATAAAAAAAAAATTTAAATCCAGTTTTTGATTAAAAAAAAAAAAAAAAAAGTCATGTAATGAGCTAGCAAATTCTGGCTAAGAACAATAATAACTACAAAAATCTCTTTGGAAGTGGAGGCCTTGGTAGGTCCTTGGTATAAGGTCCTGCCCACCACTCAGTTTTACAGACGCAGATGTGCTGGAAGACTGTATATACACACAAGCAAGGTCAACCCCTGAAAACTGTTTTTAAAACTTAAGTTCCTTTTTTTTCAGGAGACAGCTCAAATGCAGTCCCCCACTATCACAAATTATGCAATCGAGTTTCCTACATTTGGAGAAATCTCGGAGGTCAACACACCCAAAGTGCAATGGGTGAGCCTTGCCCTGGGAAAACAACCTGTTTGATCATGGTATCCCCCCTGCCAGGTAAGTATAAAAGCTAAGTTTCTAATAGAAAGCTTTTCTCTCATTCACTAAAACCAAAAATGCTACACAAAACCCAAACCAAACCAAACCAAACAACAACAAAAAAGCCCAGTAGTGCTAGAGCACACCTTTAATTCTAGCACTTGGAGGCAGAGGCAGGCGATCTCTGAGTTCAAGGCCATCCTGGTCTACAGAGTGAGTTCCAAGACAGTCAAGGATACACAGAGAAACCCTTTCACAAAATTAAAAAAAAAAAGATAGATCTATAAATAAAATAAACAAATAAAACAGCAATAATAATAATAACAGACTGCTACAAAGTGAGACACTGCCGTCCGCGTCCATCCAGGTCAGTGAGCCTCAGGCGGTGGCTTTTCAGTTTTCCTGGCAATATGTAGCCAGATGTACAGCTTTTGATCTCAAGCAAACAAGTTCCCTCAAAAATAAAATAAAATAAAACAAAAAACCAACCAACCAAACAAAAACCCCCAAGGCCTATTTAAAACCTCTGCAGGTAACTTGAAGAAACAAGACAGCCCTTTGTGGTTAATGTGGCAGACTCTTCCAAACACCAGAAGCTTGTTAGTCTCTGACTCTTAATTTAGGTCAATTTGACCAAGGCCTACAGTGTCTTACATGAAACACTGGTGCTTTTGCTTATACGTCAGACTGTTGCTTCCGTCTTCTCAGTGCTCGTGACAGTGTGGCTTTGGACAAACCACTAACTGGCAAGTCCATTTCCTCATCATACAATGGAGAGGCTCACTGTCATCCCTGGGGATGAGCTGACCAACATTTTCTATGCAGTTAATTTATTTCAGAAGTTATCCACTGATTTTAAATGCTCCATACATGCTGAACGTAGAAACTTGAGACTCAATGCGTTCCACACTCAAATATATAGTAATCTGTATAGTAACACAGAGTGTAACAGCCTTAAGAATGGTCCTTCTTCCAACATCAGTATTTTTTTTTTTTTTTTAAGAAAAAGGAGATGGGGGAGGTAAAGAAAATTAGAGAAAATAAAGACACTGGAAAATGTGTACAATGAGATTTTCTTTAACTCAAATGAGCTTCAAACTAAATTTAAAAGCTCCAAATTGAGTTTCCTCTTGCCCTCTTTCCTGGTAAAATGTTTCCATTGCAAAAAATGTGGTGTCCACTCCACAGACCCACCTGTTCCAGCAGTGTCTTTGCCACGACCATCTCCCATTCTGGAGTCGATAATACAAAGAGTAGACGGTGGCGGGAGACAGTAGTCTTCCAACAAACAGTCACAAAAAAACCAAACTGGGTTAAAAAGAGTCAGAACTAGTTCGTGGTCTCCCATCTTATCCCAGCAGGGAAAAGAAAGATGTAGGACCATACAGGTATCTAAGGAGCAGCTACCATGTCACCTGAGCTGTGTGAAATCATCTGAAGGCAGAGAGACATATTAACAAGGAAGTGGATCCACAGCAAGGAAACACAAAGCTGTCAGACCTGGAACATGCTTTTCCTTTAGAGAGAGAGAAAGAGAGAGAGAGAGAGAGAGAGAGAGAGAGAGAGAGAGAGAGAGAGAGAGAGAGAGAGTTGGGAGCTAGGTTTGATGACCTGTCTATAATTCCAGTTCTTGGAAGGTAGAGAGGGAAACCCTGAAGGAAGGGAGCAGCAGCCACACTATCTCTGAGTTCAGCTGAGAGACTCTGCCTCAGTGGGTAAGGTGCAGAGTGATAGAGGAAGACTGCCGCATCAGCCTTGGCCTCCAGATGTATACACAGTCAAGTGAACACATCTGCACAGGTAAGCACATCACATGCACAAACATGTGCATAGAAAAAGCATTAGGTAAAGAGAAGCAATACAATGATGGAGAAAAGCATTAGATGGCTTCCCAAATTGGGAAGGATGAGAAATGTGCTCAGAAAGACTTCAAAGACAGTTATCCAGATTCCTATTTCCTTAATACTTTATATCTCTCTTAGTATTCCTTTCAAAATGTATTTATAGAATATAATTATCAGTCATTCTTTATATAAATGAATTCTGTATCTATGAGTTTAAACAGCTGTAGGTCAAAAGTTAATAAATAAATGAAGCCTTATTTAATTCTTCAGTTTCTCTGCCTTTTTGCTTTGCCTTGTTTTCTTAAGAAAGGGCCTAGTGTGGCCCGAGCTGGCCCCACACTCCATGTGAGACTGGGGCTGAGGAGCTGGAGGGATAACTCAGCCATTATAAGAGCACAATGCTCTTTCAGAGGACAGGGGTTCGGTTCTCAGTACCATGTCAGGCAGCTCACAACCACCCCTAACTCAAACTCCAGAGGCTCCTACATCCTCCTTGCTCAACTGTACTCACTTGTACATTCCCACACTCAGACATACTCACATATATGTCTATTCAAAAAAATAGAATAATTTTTAAAAAGAGAGAGGAGACTGAATTTTGCCTAAAACTCATGACTGCTCTGTGTCTACCTCCAAGGGTTCATAGGTGTGCACCACCACACCCATCTCAAGCATGTTTTCTTGAAATTTGCATCTGTACTGGACATGTACAGGCATTTTTGATGATTACTCTTAATAATACAGTAGAAAAACTATATATAAGGTATTCACATCGTGTGATACATTGTAAGTAATCTAGAAGTGTGTATAGATTAGATGCAAGTACTTACTATGCCATCTTACATAAGGAAATTTAGTATCTTTAGACTTTGGCACACATAAACAGGTCCTCAGAACAGTCTCCCATAGATACCAAGAGATCACAATACATAGGACATAAGCAGCTCTGAGACCAGTCTCCCATGGATGTCAAAAACAGTCATTAGTGTCATATACGTGTATGGATACTGAAAGATCACTGTACACCTGACACCTATGTGTTTGTGGACACCAGGAGATCATGTTGTATATATGCAACATGATACATATATGTAAATATGAATACCTGTTCTGGATAGTTTTACATCACCTTGACATAAGCTAGAGTCATTTGAAAAGAGGAAACTGTAATTGAGAAAATTCCTCTAGCAGACCAGCCTATGGGTGAACCTGTAGGGCATTTTCCTGATTGTGATTGATGTAGGAAAGGCCCAACTCAATGTGGGCAGCAGTAACTCTGGCAGTGGTCCTGGCTGCTATAAGAAAGCAGGCTGAACAACCCATGAACAGCAGTCCAGTGAGCAGCATTCCTCTGTTGCTCTGCTGGAGTGCCTGCCTGCATATCTCTGCCCTGCTTGATCTCCTGCCCCATTTCTCTCACTGACGAAGCACGACCTGAGAATCATAAGTTGAATAAACCAGTTCCTTCCTAAATTCCTTTGGTCATGGTGTTTTATGGCATCAACAGAAAATCTAAGACAACACTGAATGACCACTGTACTGTGACATATAGATGTGTGTAAGCTTCAGAAACATGTATTGAAAGCATTTTATATTACTAGTGAGAAATCTCGCATAGAAAGTTTGGGACCACTACAAGGCCACTCGAACAATTAGGAGTGTCTTTGCTGTCATTAACTAGGATGTGGGACACAGTAGAGGAATGTGATCAGGTTCTGTTCATCACCAAACATAGCCATGGAGTGTTGACATGAACACATTCCAGGCTAGCCATAGTATGGATGGTACTAAGCACATTCCAGGCTAGCCATGATATGGATAGTTCTGAGCACATTCAAAGCTAGTCCTGGTATGGATGCTTCTTCCTGGACTATTAGTACTTGGAGAGTTTGCTCTGAGCCTTAACCTCAGTGATGGTGGTGGTGGTGGGGGTCTACAAACTGCACATTGAAAAGTAACAGGACCCTCAGCCTTCAAAAGGTGCATAAGTTGTGGAGATTGACATTCTCCCATTTCATGTAGATGGAGTCTTGTTGCCTTGACTGGCCTGGAGCTTGCTGTCTATGCTAGGATAGCTGAAACTATCAGCTATTTTCCTGTCTCTGCCTCTCAGGTATTAGAATTATAAGCATTATCACCATGCCTGGCTCTATGGTCAACATTTCTAAAGAAGTTTTTGGGGGAATCTAATCATAAAAGTAAGAAGTCACATCTAGAAACTATGTTGGAAAGTTAGTGGCTTTGTATATCAGGAGAAAATCCTAAAATGAAGGGTCAACATAGTGAAAGATCATAAAATAACAGTCACAAGATAAAGCTTCAAACTCCAGCACCATGCCATGAGCAAAGAACAATCTTAACAATGTCAGTATTTACCTCTGGTCAAGTAGGAAGGAAAGACTTACAGTAGCCAGTGTGAAATGCCTATTTCAGCAACCGGGCATACTGTAGTATTTCCTTCTCTGCTTGCCACAGATCAGCTTGCCAAACAAGGGTGTTTGGGAGAATGGACTACAGGACACACAGCAACAATTGATTTCTGCTGTTCATAATTCATTGATCTCACTAGTACAAGTCTGGGGGGAAGTCACGTCCAAAATCACTCATAGAAAAGTAAATAGGAAGGGAAGTACCCGTGCCACACCCCTACTACACACAGAAAGTAATGGCAGTATTCACTGGGCACTTCCAAGTGTGGAGAGACTAACCCAGCCCACAGCTAGAAAACCTGAAAATACAGGCATGAAGTGATAAATGGTTATCATGATTAACATGTAAAATGTTGCATTAGATATTATCTGGGTATGCTGGCAGTCTGTCAACTTGATACAACCCTAGACATATGTGGAAATCTTAATTTAAGAATTAGCTCTATCAAGTTAGCCTGTAGGCAAGTATATGGGGGGCATTTTCTTGATTAACTATTGATGTAGGGGTGCCACACCTGAGCCAGCAGTCTTAGTAGGTTAAGAGGCAGGCAGAGGAAACCATGAGAATCAATCCACCAAGCAACATTCTTCCCTGGTCTTTGCCTCAGTTCTGGCCTGGTTTCCTGACCTGACCTCCTTTGATGATGGACTATGAGATGCAAGATGAAATCACTTTTTCTCCACAAGTTGTTTTCAGTAGCAATGCTTTATCACAGCAGTAGAGCAAACTTGAGTGCCATGCGACCCCCTTAAAACGTTACACTCTTTAGAACAGCCATTACCAATCTATGAGTCTGACCCCTCTTTTGGAGGCTTAAAAACCCTTTCAATGGGTCATATATCAGATATCCTGCATATCAGATATTTACATTACTGTTCATAACAGAAGAAAAATTACAGTTATGAAGAAGCAATGGAAATCTTCACCACAACATGAAGAATTGCATTAAAGGATCGCAGTTAGGAAGGTTGAGAAGCACTGCTTTACAAGTTTAGCATCAGCTTCAATATGAAAAGAAAAAAGTTCCCTCTGTCTTCATAAATACCTCAGCTGACCTCTCCCACAGGAAGAAGGAATGAAGCTCTTTTGTTCTTGGAGAAGAGCATCTGAAATAACAGACACCAGGAAGAATCTAAACGGGGGCTGGAGAGTTGGCTCAGTGGTTAAGAGCACCGTCTGCTCTTCCAGAGGACCCGGGTTCGGTTCCCAGCACCCACATGGCAGTTCACAACTGTCTGTAGTTTCAGTTCCAGACAAAACACCAAGGCAAATAAACAAATAAAGGTTTAAAAAAAAAATGGGGCTGGAGAGATGGCTCAGCGGTTAAGAGCACCATCTGCTCTTCCAGAGGACCCGGGTTTGATTCCCAGCACCCACATGGCAGCTAACAACTGTCTGTAGTTCCAGTTCCAGGCAAACACCAAAGCAAATAAATAAAATAAATAAATAAAGTTTTTAAAAAAAAAGAATCTAAACGGAAACCTTCCTTGGAAGAGAGATATGAAAGTCAGAAATGATGAATCAGGAGAAACAAGGCTTGGCCGTGACAGACAGACAGACAGAGCACCTTGGACGTCCTGATTTTGTCAAAACTTGACATATAATAGGGTCACCTTGGAGATAAAAGCCTCAGTAGGAACTGAGCAGTTCTCAGTAGGAACTGCTCCCATCTGATTGGCCTGTGGGCAAGTCTGTGGGGGCATTGTCTTGATTGGTGATAAATGTGGGAGGGCCCAGCCCACTGTGGGTGGAGCTATCCCCAAGCAGATGATCCTGGGTTGTAAAAGAAATCAGACTGAGCAAACCATGGAGAATCAGCTATGAGCAGCGCCTCTACAGTTTCTTCTTTAGTTCCTGCCTCCAAGTTCCTGCTTGGCTTCCCTTCACTCCCTTTCATGTCCAAGGTACTTTTGGCCATCACAGTGACAGACAAGCTAACTAGGACACTGAGGTCCACACTTTACACCAAGACTTTCCACAGAAGGGATGCATCCAAGAGGCAATTATGTGGCTGTAAACATTTTCTTAGTGCCAAACTCTTCTTTTCAAAAGACTCAAGCATTCCCACTGCACCCACCCTCATTAAATATGGAGTCAGTTCACAGCACCCTTCTACAAAGAGAGGTGGAAGCTGAAGAATGGGACTATTCTCAAGGAGGCAGCTTGTACACTGACCCCTCCCAGGGCAGATGACTCCTCCTTTATCTTAGCTGGTATCTCAGCACACACACAGTGGCCTCCTGCAATGAACATGTAAAGAACAGAAGGCATGAACTCAAGACTCCTTTCTACCACTGCTCTGATCCTACCGAAAAGACATGCTTTGGATTCGGGTTAAGCATTTTAAGTACACAGTACCTCTCAGACATCCATATTTGCCAAGCAGGTGGCGGCCTTGTAACGAGTTCAGGCACAAAGTCAAGGCCTGAGGAATCAGTGCAGGAAGGCTGTACTTAAAGCCTGGGACCTAGCCTGGCTTGGTGGCTCACACTTTGAATTCCAGCATCCAGGAGGCCGAGGTGGGTGGATCTCTGTGAGTTCCAGGTCAGCCTGGCCTACACAGGAAGGCCCAGTCTCAAAACAAAAAATTAAGTAATAAAAATGAAGATTGAGGTCTCTAAGGTAGAGACAATTGTGCAGCCTGGGGATCTCTATTATGTGGAGGTCAGAGGGAGGAAGGAGGGACCTACCAAGGAGACTAGGAAGAAACAGTCAGCAATACAGGAGAACAGGGAGTCTGTAGAGATGGAAGACAGTACATCAAGAAAAAGGGAAAGCTGCTACAGGCCAGGTAGATGCAGAACAAGAACAGATCTGAACTCTAGGGCTGTGTGGTTAGATTGCACAGAACAAATGTGTGGCTAAAATATTGCCCTGTTTCATCAATGAGTTTTCGAATACATATGAAAACCAGTGCTTTCCATGGCTTACTCCCTGGCATCGTTCATGGGTGTGCTCTCCTTCTTACTGATATATAAGAGATGGGTATGTCTCACAATCAGTGGCAGCTTAGATGAGTCCAGTACACCAGTTATTATATCAGGAGATGTTGCTTTTAACTTACAAGTAGAACCTATCCATCTGCCCAAGTCGGGTGTAATCCACAAAACAAATACGTTGAGCTCTATGCATTGGCTGTCGTGTTAACAACTGGTGATTTATGAGGAATTTTCAGCAGAATTCCAAAATTCAGCAGAATTCTGCAAAATGTGTTTGTGTCATACCTGACCAGGCTAACTTAAATGCTCACATTAGGGATTTCTTCTTCCTCCTTCTCCTCATCTTCCTCTTTGTATTTGGATCCTTAGTAGGAAAAGTCTTCCTCTTTGTATTTGGATCCTTAGTAGGAAAAGCACTAATTTGTTTTTTACCATTCCAAACAGCTCATGCTGGAAGACTGTTGGATAAACTCTTGAAAATATTGCAATAGTAAAATCCTTTCTTTGAGATGGAACTCATGGCGGCCTAGCCCAGAGTACACCTCTGGGGGTGGGGTGGGGTCTTTGGATACTCCTTGTACTCACTAAGGAATGTTCAAGGCTTCAGCTGAAGAGACCTTGCTTCTCCAGCAGTTCTGTGTATTTCAAAGCTTCTGGTGGGTCTGGAGTGGTGACCAGGTGAGTAAAATGCTTGTATTACAGTGAGGACCTGATTTTTATCCCCAGAATGCATCGAGAGGCAATCCAAGTATGGTGGTAAACAGTGCTCTTGTGATCTCAGCACTGGGGTTGGGGAGGTGGAGAGATGCAGATTCCTGGCCAGCTCCAGGCCATTTGGGGAAAGACCCTGTCTCAAAAAGTAAGAGAGATTCAAGTTTGGTAGCATGTGTCTTTAATTTTAGCACTCAAGAGGGAGGCAGGGGCAGGCAGATCTCTGAGTTCAAGGTTTGCAGAAAGAGCTCCAGAACAGCCAGGGCTGCAGAGGAAACCCTTCTCAAAAAATAGGGGGATGGGAATGGAGGGGGGGACACACAAGTCAGATAATGCTTTGAGGAACAAAATGTGAGGTGGTCTTCTGGTCTCCACATGATCAAAAGCACTGTGCAGAGTCTCTCTGTGTGTGTGTGTGTGTGTGTGTGTGTGTGTGTGTGTGTGTGTATCCTTAGTAGAAAAAATGCTAATTTGTTTTTTACTATTCCAAACAGCTCATGCTGGAAGACTGTTGGATAAACTCTTGAAAATATTGCAATAGTAAAATTGCACACACACACACACACACACACACACACACACACACACAGTGAAATAAAATCTAATATCCTAACAAGTTAAATAAACAGAAGAAGCTGAGGTTTCTGAACTTATAGCTCAGAGGTAGAATGCTTGTCGAACACATTCAAGTCCTGGGTTCTAGCCCCAGAACAGAAATAAATAAAAAGAGAGAGGAAGGAACATGAGTGTTTCAGACAGGATGGTGCTGTCTTCAGGGAAATGCCTTGTGAGCAAATGTGGCTCAGGAGGTGAGGTGAGAGTCTCGTGTGGAGATCAACCCAAGCATTCCCACCCTGTATAGTGTCTACAGTGGTAGCAGTCGGACTGGAGAGGCAGACACAGCAGCCTCCAATGGAATAATCTGCTCCCTTCAGGGAGGCCCCCTGGTGTTTACACTTCAGGTCTGCTTCCCATAGGAAATCTGGGCTGACAGACAGGATGACCGTCTGGGATTTTGGGTCAAGGAGTCTCAGGCCAGGAGGGCAGTGTGTGCTCATGGCTGCTGCTGTCTGGTGGTGATGTAGCATTCAGCCACACAGGCAAATGAGCAGGACAGGCAGGATGCTGCTACCTCCGACACCACAAACAGCCTGGAGACCTGTCAACAACTATCTGTCCTTGTTCTTTTTTAAGTTTTCCATTCCCATCAGTTCATGGAAAATCAGGAAACTGGAGCAAATTCTAAGAGAAAAAGCTCATTGTTAATGATAAACTACAGGTGTTTTCCTACAAAACAAGCTGAGTTTTGCTAAGGGAAATACAGTTGCCTGGACCGAGCATGTTTTAAAATAGGAAGTTGTGAAATACAGCTCAGTGACCTAGCTAGCATGAGCAAGACTCTTTGATAATTACCACAAAGCTGTTCATTGTCAAGTAATGGGGGGAAACTAGCATGACACTGAGTCTTAAGTTTTAAGACCTGGCTGGCTTTGCCACTTTCTAGCTATATGGCTTTCACGGAGTATTAGCTCAGTAGTAGAGCACTGTGCCTTGAATAGGTTATGACAGCTGGAAGTATACGCCTGTGTATCCCAGCTGGGGGTGTATGCCTGTGTATCCCAGCACCCAGGAGGCCAAGGCAGTAGAATCTTTAGCTCAAGGCTATGAGCTGTAAAGTAAGTTCAAGGCCATCCTGGGACTATGTCAAGAAAATAAAGCAAGCAATGAAAATTTAGTGGTTGCAGAAGCACTATGCAGAGGTAAATCTTTACCATGAACTTGTCAAGATTGGAAAGCACCCGGGTGTGTCTATGAGATGTTTCCAGAAAGGTTTAACTGAAGAGAGACCCACCTTGGAGGCGAGTGCATTATCCCACCAGCTGTGGTCCCAGGTAGGATTAAAATGGAAAGAAGGAAATGGGCATTGATTTCTTTCTGTTTTCCAGCTGCACAGGGACACTTGACAGGCTACCTCACAATCCTGCCATCAAGCTCTCCCCCATGGTGGACTGCATCCCTCATGCTGTGAGCCGAATTAAACCTCTTTACTCACATAGCTTTGTCAGATATTCAGTCACAATGACAAGACCCTTTTATAAGCTTTAAGAAGCCTATTTGAGGGGCCAGGAAAAGAGCTTTGTGGGTAAAAGTGTCTATCATTAAGCCTGATAACCTAGTTTGAACCCTGAGACAAAGATGGCAGCGGAAGGACAGAACTGACCTCCACTACTTACCCTTTGACCTCCACACATACATGAACCATGCTTATACCAACACACACACACACACACACACACACACACACACACACACACACACATCTATTTTAGTAGACCAAGTCTGTCAAGTCTGCACCCTGAATTCATATTTGGATCACTGTTAGTAAACATTTCATACACGACTTTGGAAAAAAATGGAAATGGAGAAGCACTAACTTACTTTCCAGTTCCTAACACTTGACAGTCTCTTCACTTCTGAGCACACTGTAGGTTTTATCAACTCAGATCACAAAATGTTTCCTGAAAGTGTCCTTGAGTTCTGGGTTCATTATTTTTATATCCTACTTGGAGCATAAACGTCATGCAAATAAGAGGGTTGCCTATGAGTTTCCACTGCATATGGAAGGGATTTGGTTGTAAATTAGGAATCTGTTTTGAGACAGGATCTCACTCTGTAGCCAGGGTTGGCATAGACCTTACTGTATAGCCAAAGCTGGCTTCAAAGTCACAGTGATTATCCTGCCTCAACTTCTAGGAGCTATGATTACAAGCACGAGCCAATATATTCCCAGCTTCTGTTTCAACTTTTGCATCACCAGGAACAAGAGTTTTGTTTATTTGTTTGGTTTTTTTGGTTTTTGAGGCCGGGTTAACCCTCTGTGTAGCCTTTGCTGTCCTGGAACTCACTATGTAGATCCAGGCCATCTTTAAACTCACAGAAATCCTCCTGCCTCTGCCTCCTGAGTACTGAGATTAAAAGTATGTGCCACTACTGCCCAGCTAAAGGCAGGATTTTAAGAAAGAAAGAAGTATATATGGTTATTTGAACACAAGACCTTCATGATACAGGGGAGCAAAAAAGTTTCATGACATGCTTCCTTTTGTGTCCCCACAGGAGGCAAGCAAGAGCAGGTGTCTACATCTGCTGTGCCTACAGTGGTCTCTACACCTGTATCAGCTTAGAGAGAGCTCCCCTCACTACAAGTACAGGCATCCAGAACAATGGGCTTTGCCTAGGCCTCAAGAAGGATTAGCGTGTGAAGAGCTGGGCAATACTGACTTTCTTTTCTATTTCCTTTTATAATGGACAATTAGACTTTATGGCATTTTATAGTCAAGGTTTCTTGGGTAAATTTTTTTCTCTGTAGTCATTTCTCTTCATACACATGAAGAATTACATTTGCCGGGTAAGAATTACTAATTCGGTTAAAAATACTGGGTTTCTGTCCTGACCTCAGCTCTCCATAAATGCCTTGGGGCAGCTCATGGCATTGTCCTTTGGGTCAGGCAGAAAAGCTAGCTAGTAGATCTATCAATATTTCTAATGATCTCATTCAGCCCACAAGAGGAAGGCCACGAGGGAGGAGCCGCGCCCACAGTACAGATGAGAAACTAAACTGAGGCTCAGGAGCATATCAAGGTTTAATTCTTGGTGAAGCTGACTTACGTCACTGAATTATGCTGCTTCCTGGGACTAAGAGTTCCCTACGCCATCTTTACGAGTCCTGAATGTGTCTTCACATGTATGTGTGTGCAAGTGCATGCATGTGTTTGAGTTTGTTTCAATGTGCATATGTGCACATGCATTTGAAAGCCAGGGAAGAATTTTGGATTTCAGGGTCTAGAGTAGCCAGTCAATGAGCTTCATCCTCATCTATTTGATGGCCACTACTGAAGACTAATGTGTGCTTCTCTCCTACCCAGCGTCTACCTCCAGGACCCTCAAAGGCAGATGGTCTCTCTATGGTCTTACGTCACCTGTTCCAGTGAGCAAAATCACACAGTCCTTTAACTAGAAATGCAATTTGGACAATATGAAGAACACTGTCCCAGAAGTCAGGAAACTGAGGCTTTGACTCTCCTCATGACATCTTGAGCCAATTACATCTTTGTTCTCAGCTCTACCATATGTTAAATGTAAAAATTAGACTACAGGACTTCTCACTCTCCCCCCCCCCCCATAATCTCATCACTGTCCAAATTCTTTGTTTTCCAAAAACAAAACAAAAACACCCTTTATGTTTGTTACTATAGCCCTGTAAGCTCTAGTCTGTTAAGACAACGCCTTGGTCTTAGTGTTCAAACACACATAATTAAATGAAAACATCGCTGGAGAGATGGCTCAGAGGTGAAGAGCACTGACTGTTCTTCCAGAGGTCCTGAGTTCAATTCCCCTCAACTACATGGTGGCTCACAACCATCTATGATGACATGTGGTACTCTCTTCTGTATACTATACACATAATAAATAAATAAATCTTCAAAAAAATTTAATAATCAATCTTTGTTTTTAATTCCAATGTTTTCTCTACCTTAGGATTCCTTTAATGTGAAGCTGGCTACGAATCTATCTATCGCACATTTCCCTTACTGTCTGAGAACAGGCTAGCACAATGCACCTGTGAACGCCTGCTTCCTGTGTTACCCAAACAAGGAATTCAGCTGCAGCAGTCTGGCTCTTCAGGTTCCCCTTAGGAAAACAGTTCATCATACAGTTAACAACAATCCCCAGATGAGCAGAGCCAGCAAGAAGAGAAGCAAAGCGGGAGGAAAGAGAACCAAGGCAGGGGCCCCTGGCACCTCTTCCTTCATTTGTCCCTGAAGAAATCCATGGTTGTCATGACTAAAGATGTCCCCAACAGACACGAGCTTTGCCTGGGCCTCTGGAGAGTCATCCTCTTCGAGGCAAGGAACTTAGCCCACAGGCAAAACCAGGCTTTGCTGTGGCCTTTCTGTAAATGACGTCACTCATTTCCGGAACCTGAGCTTCCTACGTTTTAATATATGATATTTTTTTCCACCAGACTTTGTACTAGTCTACAGAACTTAAATTCATAGTTGATATGAAAAGCAAACAGACATTAACGTGGGGTAAACAGGGAATTTAGGAATCTGTTTACTACAGGACTTTTGTTCACAGTAATAGGCCAAGGTTAGAATATATAAAACTTAAAGAGGCCCCAGGCTAGCCTAAACCTTATTTGTGAATACTGAGAAAGAATTGGAGGGGTTTAGACTGTACATCCCCAGTCGTGTTCTTTATAGATAGACAAGAGCTGATGACCTCTTCCCAGCTAGCATGAGTTATGGGCAAGACTCCAGAAGCAGCAAAACTGTTCTCAGGAGTTGCAGCTGGGGCTCCGCCATGACATAGAGGTGTCTCTACACAATGAAGTTCAGAGATAAATGAGAACCTTGGTTGGGGCTTCCTCGTTCAGTTGTGATCACTGTGCAGGTTTGAGTACTGGAATTTTGGGCGACACACTTTAAAAGACTGGCTCCAAACATTAGTTCTGGAATGGCTGTTGAATCTCTCAACATCAAACAATCTCCTACATCCCACAAAAGCACAGCGCCAAGGTACATTCTCTCAGCCCTGCCCAGGCATATCTGATACAAGCAGAGCCATTCCTACCGCCAGCTGCAGGGTCACCCTTGGTGTCACAGTGGGTGTAGGATCGTTTTCTTTTTATTCATTCGAACATACAATGATTTCTTATTAAAAAATACATCTTATCTACCTTTATTGGAAACTTCTCACGTACCCTGGGTATTTATTAACCTAAATACCAGTGTACTAAATACTCTTTTAAAAATTATTATTACTATTAATTAAATGTATTCATTTATTCTACATCTGGACCTCAGCTCTCCCTCCCTCCTCTCCTTCCATTACTTCCCTCTACCTCCCTCTGCACTATCCCTCATCAGCATAAAGTTGGGATAAGCCCGGCTTCCTCCTTCTGATGTACCACACACTGCTTCCACACTATAACATATTACAGGAACCACAGGGCCTGCATATCTCCTGTCAGATAGCAGGGCGACAGGAAGTATAACCAGCTAAGACAAAAATACATTGTTACCTTGATCATCTTCAGTCATAAACCCTGTAATGGGCTTAAGTCTTTTTATTTTACTGAAAAAGCTCACCACCAAAGAAAGTACATGCTTGACCATAGTCTTTTCTGCAGTAGGCAGGCAGATCTAGACATCAACTGTCCTGGCCAGATGTCATTTCTGCAGCCTGTGGCTGCCCTTCAGAACTGCAAACAAACCTCTGAGAAATGAGCCCAGGCCTCCACTCAGCCATGGACTGCATTGCAGATGGCTTTTCTTGTGTACACAGCCTGCACTCCCTTTTCCTCCCAGCCCACAGATCCCTCTACAAATACTTATTGGAGTCCATCAATCTTCCCCATTTCCCCTTCAGGCATGCAGGATGGAGTCCTTGTTCCAAATCTCTAGGCGTCTGTCCACTCTTTTTTTCTTAGACTCATTCCCCGCTAAAAGAATATTGGAAGTCAAGATTAGAACCCAATCCATTCTGTCCTCTGTGGCTCTGCTTTGACTAAGAAACAAGCTGTAGGGTATTGGGCAAGACTTATCTGTGAGGTAGGCCCACATGGAAAATGGAAATCTCTAGGAAAAAGCCAGGATATACTGGAAAGAAATGGAGGGGTTCCTGAATCAGAGACACTGATAGCTGTAACACATAACACTCTAGCCACTGTGAGTTGTTGTGTGTCCCTATGGAAGAATAAAATAGATACCCTCTGTCTATTGAA
This sequence comes from Sigmodon hispidus, assembly GCA_004025045.1. Classification (NCBI taxonomy): domain Eukaryota; kingdom Metazoa; phylum Chordata; class Mammalia; order Rodentia; family Cricetidae; genus Sigmodon; species Sigmodon hispidus. The sequence continues at coordinate 193,326 of PVIH01001345.1, forward strand.
CTCCAGGAGGGTCTAATAATGGGACCTGCTCCACTTAGCAGAAGGCAAGAGAGAATGCTGCTGAATGACAAACCTATGGTAGAGTTCACCCGCTGCCAACTATGGCCCAGCACATGCCACCTGGTCTTACAAATAAAATTTTGTTATGCTAGAATAGGATCCCTCCAATAAGTTAGTTACACACTGTCTGCAGGCTATTTTCATACTACAAAACCAGAGTTGAATGGTTCCAACACAAACTATACCATGATTTACTGTAGTCATGGAGACTTCCTGTAATGCTAAAAAAAAATCTGTCCTAGCATCTGCAATTGGTACAACCAGCCTTCCCTAAAAGCCCTCTGTTTAGGGGCTGGAGAGATGGCTCAGTGGTTAAGAGCGCATACAGCTCTTGCTGAGGACCTGAGTGTAGTTCCAAGCATTCACAGTGGGTGGTTCACAAACACCTGTAACTCCAGCTCTAGGAGAATCAATGCCTTCTTCTGGGCTAATGTGCATATGCCTGCATGAATGTGCACACGCCCCACCCACAGATTCACATAATTAAAAATTTAAAAAAATCCTGAAAAAAAAGTGTTTAATTCTCTAACACAATATCCCTATAAACCAAAAGGGACAAACTCCATGATTCGAAGACTTTAAATCCAAACACTCTCGCCTTTCAATCTTGAAACAGTAAGTAAATAAGCCTAAGGATGTTCTAGGCCACTGCTACCTAACAGAATGTTCTGGATGATGGAAAAGTTCTATCTTTCCCAGTGTAGTCAGGCAAGTTCTAGTTTTGTGTGCCCATAGGGCAATTCAGGTATGACTGATGCAGCTGCGAAGCTGAATTTTGCTTTTTAGCTAATTTTAGCTGAAATAACTCATGGCTTGTAGTTACCACAGGGACCAGCTCAGGCATAGACCACTGGAGCCCAGAGGCATGGGCCAAGTGTAGGGGTACATGGTAAAACCTGGTGTCTCTCCTCTGAGAATTTACAGGCTATGGGGAGGGATGGAACATGATACTTACAGTGGCAGATAGAAAGAACTAGACATTCAGAAATAATATCATAGAGTGGACTACTGTATAGACTACTATAGAAGTAGTTAAGTTAGAAGAGTATCTGTCTGCATCCACAAAACCCTGGGTTCAGTCCCCAGCACCATAAACCAGGTCATACATGCCTGTGATTTCTGAAATCCTGGGCCTCAGGAAATGTAGGCAAGAAAGCTTAAGGTTATCCCAAGGTTAAAGCCAGCCTGGGCTACATAAAACTCTTTAAAATAAATAAATAAATCAATAAATAAATTAAATAAATAAATAAATAAATAAATAAATAAATAAATAAACTGAGTATACAGGACGAAATCTCTCCCATTTTGGCTACTGAAGCCTAACAGTCCACACATAAGAGAGCCCCAAAGCCTGCACAATGCTTGCCACTGTTTATGTAGGAAATGCCATCTCCAAGGGTCATGCTTCTTACATTGATACACAGTCATTGTCAAATGTATATTAGCCATCTAAGTAGAGCACTGAACATGTAAGCTAATCAGGAACTAAGCACACTTTAAACTACGTAAATCCGGTTCCCCTTCCTCCATCTCTTTTCTACTTCTCATTTTTCTCCACAGCCTAAAATCTAAGAGCAGAAGGAGACCTGATCCGATACAGTCCCGCTCTTTTCCCTCACTTGCCCCACACTTCCTCCAGTGACGTTCTCTAGCCCTGTTTCCAAACATCCCCTTAAAGTTTCTAGAAAGACAGGTTGCCTGGTCTCCAACTTCAGGAACTTTTACAAAAGCAAGGAATGGGGAAGAAAGGCATGGGGAAGGGAAATAATAGAAGAGAAGGAAGCAGCAATAGCTCTGGTTAGAAACAGCCATGAGAGCGCTCAGTTCGTTCCTAGCCTCAGCAGCCCCAATGACAATGGGGCAGACCCAGGCGTTGTACTCTCTGCAGACACCAGGAAGAGATGGTGACTTCGTTGGTTTTTGTTTTGAGACCTTCCCATACTTCCTCCGTGCAGCTAGTTATGAGGAGATTACGTTTTACTATCTTTATCATTTGCTTTGTGTATGTGTGTGTGTGTGTATACTGTGTATTGAGAAATAAAGAAAGAGAAAAGCTAACAGGACAAATGAAAAAATATTTTTTGTGTAGCACACACTTACTTCACATTATTTTATTTTATTGACTCACTGTGCATCCAGGCTAACCTGCAGCTCACTTTGCTGGCCTAGAACTTGTAGCAATACTACTGCCTCAGCATCACACATTCAGAATTACACATAAGAGCCTCTATACCTGGCTTTGGATTAACTGTTCTTAAACAGTTTGTTTACATTGTATGTATGTAGGGGTATGTGCACGTGAGAGCAGGTGCTCCTGAAGACCAGAGACATTAGGACTTCTGGAGCTGGAGTTATATATAGGCTGTTCCAAGCCACTCCACTTCCTCTGGAAGAACAGCGGGAGCTTTAACCCAATGAACCATCTCTCCAGCTCCTTCATTTTCATTTTAAATCAGATGGAACTTTTGTACTCCCACCCACGCTGCCCCCACTACCTTGGGGTTATAATACAAAAAGAAATCTATTTCCACAAGGTAACAAAAGGATAATAATTAGAGCCCAAACAATAGACTCATATCATTATGACAATTTAATCTAATAATAAAATCTTAAATAGGTTTCATAGATAAAAATTCTAGAGGGATTTACTTACAATCCCTAATGCTAAAGTGGATATACTACAAAAAACCACAGCCCCTTCCAACTATTAATCTCTTGTGACTTCAGAAAGTTGAGAGCTAGTATCATGGCATCTAGCCTCAGAAGGAGCAGTGCCAGGGTCCAACCATAGGACTTGATGACAACAGGACTGTGTGGTGATGTATTGTGTATTTAATAAAGTTTGTCTGAAAATCAGAAGACAGAGCCAAAACCACGCTTATCCTCGAAGGTCAGGGAGCTGTGACCCACGCCTTTAATCCCAGCACCTGGGAGGCAGAAAGCCTCTGGATGTCTGTGTGTTCAAGGCCAAACAGCCAAGTGGTGGTAGCAACCACCTTTAATTCTAGCACTAAGAAAGTTGAACGAGGAAAAAAGATAGCTGGGCAGAAAAAGAAGAGGCGGGAGCTTAGCCCTTTGACTGAGACCCCATGTCTTTTCAGCTGAGGACTCAGCAGCATTCAGTCTGAGGATTCATGGAGTGGCTAGTGAGAAATGGCTGTGGCTTGTTTCTCTGTCTCTCTGATATTTCAGCTTTTTCCCAATATCTGGTCCTGGGTCTTCATTAATAACACCAAATAAAATTTGTGCAACAGGATTGCAGTTCTGGGAAGGTCAACTGTAGAGACTATGTATCAATGACAGAGTGGTGTAAGAGGTCTCTATGGTAGGAAGACAGGAACCAGGCCGAGCTTCAGAGTGCTGAGGTTCCACAAGTCAAGTAAGAGTCCAGGGGTCATTGAGACACAACACAGCCATTGCACCTATGAACAGCAGCAATAGAAACGTGCTCAAGACTGAGTCTGTCAAGGTTACATCATGAGCCCCCTCTCCCCTCCTGAAGACCTCTCTGAAGATCTAATACTAATGGATGCTGTGAGGGGCGGTATCATTTTCTTTAGTGGGAGAGCAAGTAGGAGACTAATTAAGATAGAGGAAAGTGTTCAGAGAAAGAAAAACTGATAGCCAGAGGTTAATAGTGGGTGAATAAAATCACAGTGTCTTATATGTATGAATAAAACTGTCAAGTAATAATAATTATTATTTAAGGAAGAGCCCTAGCATGTCCCTCTTAGAGTGGGAGGGATAAAGGAAGTCTCACAGGACTTCTGATAGAAAGCTTCTGGGCATTCAGTCCTCATGCTCATAAGCCATTCAGTATGAATGGACGAAAACCAGGAAGAGATCTCATGATGCAGGATAATCTGCTGCCCCAGCACAATACAGTCAGATCAACGAGGCATTGTTTATAGAGAACTCAGTGCACCTGGAGTGGCCTTTACAGAACAGAACCTCTTTTTGTAATAGAATTTTACCTGCTTGTGCCCTTGAAACTAGCACTTTGAACAGAAAGGGCCCCCCTTACAGAAACACCTCAAACATAAATATCCCAATGCAGAAACTCAGAGAAAGCTAACCCATAGGAAAGGCTACTTACACCCAACAGAGACTTAAAGGCACCCAACTGAAATGGCACAAGAATGTGACAGAATTGGGTTTGATTTACCATTTACATTCCTTTTTTTATAAAACAGAACATGGTTGTAAGGACACATGGTATTTCATAAAGTACAAAGAGCTGTAAGAATGTTCAAGGTCAGGTGAGTGAGATGGCGCAGAGGGCCAAGGCCCTTGGCACTAGGCCTGAAGCCCTGAGTCCATCTTTGGGGCCCATATAGTGATAGAAAAGAACTGCAGCCTGTCCTTTAAACTTCCCATACGTGCAGGCACCATAACATTAGATAAACAATGTAATACACTTTTAAAAAGAATGTTTAAGGTCCTAGTACTATCATTTTCTGCTCTTGAACCAGACTTTATTTCTACAACTTTCTGAGTTTTCTAGAATTTTAGGACTATGCTCCCAAAATAGTTTGTAAAATGTGATCATAAACTATAACAGCAACTACTCATTAATAAAACAATCACAGAAGGGTAGTTCTAGATTTACATAATCTTAAAAGGATAGCCATACTATTTTCTACTAAGTAAGGTAAATTCAGAGCACAGGTAACTACATGGGACAGCTTAATACAGAATTTGATCCTAGACTATATCTTCCATTCAAGGGAGAAGGTACACTTCTTTATCCACTACTCAGTGGATAAAGGACTTGCCATGTAAGCATGGGGACTGCAGTTTGTACCCCCAGCACCTATATAAAAACCAGGGTGACACAAGACCCACCTGTAACCTAGAACTTGGGTGGTGGATATGGAAGATTGCTAAATAAAAGCTGGAGTCCTAAACATTAATCCCTGCACCTGGAAAGCAGAGGCAGGCAGATTTCTGTGAGTTCGAGGCCAGCCTAGTCTACAAAGCAAATCCCAGGACAGCCAGGGCTATACAAAAAACCCTGTAGGGAAATCCGCCCCCCCCACTAAAAAACAAAATGTCTCCATCAAACTGGCCCATAGAAAAGTCTGAGTCTTAGTTAGAGTACCTATTGATATGAAGATACATATGACCATGGCAACTCTTACAAAGGAAGAACAGTTAGTAGGGTGGCTTACATTTTCAGAGGTTCAACCCATTATCATCATGGCACACTATGGTGACATCTGGGCAGAAAGGGTGCTGGAGCCAAGAGTCCTACATCATGGTAGGCAGGCAACAGGAAGTGGTCTGAGACACTGGATGTTATCTTGAACATATATGAGACCTCAATGCCTGCTTCCACAGTGACACACTTCCTCCAACAAGACCACACTCACTCTAACAAAGCCACACTTCCCAATAGCGCCACTCACTTTGGAGGCCATTTTCTTCCAAACCACCACAAACTGTGAAGCACTCTCTTGGTTTATAATTGATGGGGGAGAGCCCAGGCCTCTGAGGGTGGTGCTGCCACTAGGAAGTTTGTATAAAAATCAAGCTGCGGGGGCCATGGAGACCAAGCCGAGAAGCAGTGCTCCCCAACTCAGTTCTTCTCTAGGGGTTCCTCTTTGAGTTCCTGTCCTAACTTCCCTCCATGATGAACTGTGACCTGGAAGTTTGCGCCAAATAAACCTTTCCCTCCACAAGTTTCTTTTGGTCATGGTGTTTACCATAGCAACAGAAAGCAAAGAAGAACACTGGGTCAACAACAAAAAAACAGTGACATGTCTACAACCAAGTATTGTTCTCATGTTCAATTTACAGAGGTTGGAAACTACAAAACAGTTTACGAAGAGAATATCCTTATTGTTAGGAAATACACTACTTTATTAAGGTGTAAAGGGCGGTGAAACAATTTGGGAATTTATCTTGTCTATTGAGTTCATGCATATATGCATGTGACATGCATTATGCATGTCTTTAAATATAACAGGCTATTCTATAATACATACTTTATTATGTAAAAATCAGTGAATGGCTTTTGAAGCAAAGGACAAATGACAAAGAGTAAAGTGTTAAGCTGGATGTGTGTGATTCTAGCATTAGGGAGTCTGAGACAGGAGAATAAAGAGTTCTGGGGTAGCTCTGGCAAAATGTCGAGGTTGAGGGCAACATTGGATTATGTGAGGCGCTATATCAAAAGACAGCAACAGTAAGAGTAAGGTCAGTCTGGGCACCAGAATGTATATTCTTTATTTTCCTTTTCCTCACAACTCCTCCCAGGTTAGAATTATGTGAACACACGGAGCTGTTACAAAGTGTTTGTTAGAGAGGGTGTGTGTGTGTGTGTGTGTGTGTGTGTGTGTGTGAAGCTTTTCCAGTCACTGGGATTCCAGAGGAGTTGCCTTACTGGAGTCTGCATAGGCTCTCAATCAGGTGCATCCACTCGGCAGCCACAGACATCCTGGGTCAGCACATGGCCCAGCACACTCACAGGTGACAAACTGAGGCTGCAATGTCAAAAGGCTGGACAGCCCTGAGAGTCTGCACCGGCTGGAGTGCTGCTGAAGCGTCCAAGTGACCATTCTCCCTAGTGACTTAGGGGAATAAACTAAGCTGGGTTTTAATGCCCCACCCCCTCTTCCTATAGCTTTTTATTATACAAAACGTAGGGGAAGTTCAGGATACTAATAAATAGAGGAAAAAGAGGACAAAAATCTTACCACACTGGAAAAAACATTCTTCATTCTAGCATCTTTCCTATCAGCCTCCGAAGGCTTAGAACAGTTGGGGTTGTTATAAACTATATAGCTCTGTCTTTTATCTATAACCGTCTCTTGACTAGGTGAAAAAAATCCATTACACATGCATGTTTCACTATTTACTTAGTTATTTCCCTATAGTTGGCATTTCATTTGTTTGCAATCTTTATGTTTCTCAAGGCTAAATTAAATGGTTATGAGGTTAGCCAGGCATGTCGTCCCATACCTGTAAGCCCAACACTATGACATGGAAGAATTTCACCTTCAAGGCCTGCCTGGCTACAGAGTCCCAGAAATAGAAGATTTCTGTGTAAGCATCTTCAGCATTCAGTAGAAAAGATTCTAAGCAGCCCATAAGAAGGTGAGCACACACTTTTATCTGTAACTGGGAAGGAAACATTTGAATGGGATTGCCAGAGCTCGCCTTTGCCGAGGAAAGGAAGTTGCAACCATAACAGGGGAACAAAATTGGAGCCTTCAAGTCAAACTGAGCTCAGAGACAAGTAAGTACTACAAGCTATTTTTGCCCTAAAAGAGAAAATAGCAAACTACTCCAGCGTCTATACACACACATGGACTACTAAATGAGAGATGTAGGCCATGACCTCAGATGAAGAGGAAACTCTTACGTTGTGGTATCTATCATCTAAAAGGTCTTTCTGCCTTCTGGATTGAGTGAGACCCTAAACATTTAGGAAGAAGGTGTGTGTGTGTGTGTGTGTGTGTGTGTGTGTGTGTGTGTATGTTTATAGGAATGTGTATATATAAAGAAATGGACAAGAAAAGCAAAGTTCACATCTAAATCTTGCAGCCCAGCTAAGCTTACAGCAATTTAGTTCAGTTTTGAAATCCCTTCATTTTTTTCCTTAGCCCTGTGGCATAGAAAAGGGAAGTGTGGGCTGACAATATGTCTCTGCGTATTAAAAGCTCTTACTACACAAGCCTGAGTTTGATACCTGGAGCCCACAGTAGAAGGAGAAAATTGATTCCCCAGAAACTTCCACATGTGTATCATAACATGTGCACTCCAGTGTGTGCACACACAGCATAATTCATACAATACTATATAGGTTTTTTTTTTTTTAACTTTTAGAACAGAAACGAGGAAGGACTTCAGTAGAATACAATGTGCAGTCTCCAGGCACCGTCTTGAACAACTAACCAGCCTCTTGTTTGGGCAAAACCTCTCTGAATTGCATTCCTTCATTTGCTAAATGACAGTTAAACAAAAAGCCCCTCAAAGGATCTCTGATTCTGCAACATTTTCCAGTTTCAATAGTGCAGGGGAGAGAATGTAAAGAGCTGATTCCCTCGGCACACATTATTTGCAATAGGTGGTCAGAAACATTTTCTAGAACACACTAGATCAAGAGGCACTTGGTGATGGAAAGGGATTCAACAAGCTATAGATTTCCCACTCTTTTAGAAAACAGAGTGAGGCTGAGCGCCCTATAAGCACCAAGAAAACTGAAGAGGCTCACCATGGCCATTGCAGTAGTAGATCCACTTCTCCCGGTTCTGCGTTGGAGTCAAGGATTTCTTCAGCCCTGCCTTTTCCACGATGGCGCTAGGATCCTGCCGGGGCCCCTTTTTGAGAGTCCTGGAACTCTTGCGGATACTGCACACCACGATCAGTACGAGCGCCAGCAAAAGGAAGAGTACAATCATCCAAGGCAAATGCTCGTTGATATCGAAATGCTTGTGCAGGTTCTGTCTGGGATGGCCCCGCTTGGGGGCCTTGATGGCCGTGCTAGACTTCTCCCCAGTGGCCTCCATGGATGTTGGTAGCAGCTTCAGAATGTGTCTGTGGTGGGGGCCTTGCTGGTGGGTAACTTGTGGTGGGCTTGGCAGGGTCTCGTTCGTACCTTCCTTCCCATTTGTTGAACTTGTATTGTTGGGATCTGTCCCTTCCTGGATGTCACTTGATACCTTTGGTCTAACAGAGGCAGTTGAGTTGATTTCTGTTGAATTCATGCCTAGAAGAAAGAGTGGGGGGGGAACAGCTTTTCCATATTTGGGCATCTACACATTCTTTCCTGTCCCTGGTCAGGTCAGGCAGTCAAAGAAGAGGAGCTGAAGATCAAATATTATTTTTCACATTTTCATAAAGGTCCTAACAGCATCTTTATATAAAAGATAAAAAATCTAAATAGTTAAACTCGGTTTCTGATACCCAGAACATGGACTTCCTTGGAGATCTAACATTTGAACTCCAAATAGCTTCTTCTAGACTTCAAATAGTAAGTGGACAAGTGTGCATCTACCACGAGTCAACCCTCCATTGATTTGATAACGCAGAGAACTTGCTTCAGTTAAATTAAATGCCTTGCGCATGCTCCTTCCTCACCTTCAGTTCTACTCTATGACTTGGTGGTGAGACAAAGCCTATGACTAAGACAAAGAAAAGCACTCAGGCTCAAATCCACCCTGCACAACAGGTCAGTAAATAAAGGAAGGCTGGACCCTCTGCAGCTGTAACCAATAGAGGGCTGGGGCCGGCTCTGTGAACTGCTTTCTGAGACCTTTCCACATTAGTCTTTATGAGTTAGGCCTGGGAGCTGAGGGCCTCAGGAACAGAACCCGGCCTGTGTCAGCCCCTGAAGCTCTATACATCCATTTTCTCACTGCAAAATGGTGAGTGTGAGAAAGCAACACGCTTGGCAGTACACTAGGAGGCACAATTTACATCAGCATGGAAACTAAATGCCATGGAAAAGGATGTGCCAAAATGTGAACTCCTGTCTCAGGGTTGGCTGGAATGCTGCTGGGCAAAGAGGAACACTAGATATTGGACATGAAGTCAAGACCGCTGGAAAAAACCTTAAGTTGTTTTTCCAGGTGTGAGGACTGGTTAGCTTTATGTGGATTTAAATTTGCTTGCTTTCTGAACGTTCTAACTTCCCTTCCTGTGATTTTGAGCTACCTTGGACAACAGCCCTCCTTCCTTCCAGATATTCTGACAAGCTCTCCCTTACCGTTTCTCCTTCTGGCTTTGTCTCCCTGGAATTAACACCATATTGCATAACTTTTTAATCTGAAAGAAACCTTAACATTCAAAACCTTAACACTCACTGGGCAAGTTCAAAGGCAAGAGCTGAAGGGGTTAAGTGATTTACATAAGGTCACACACTGTCCTTATTTCTCTTCACTCTTATTTGCCAGTTTGATTAACCTAGTTTTTAGATATCTGTTGTCTCCTAATAGAAACCTTCTGAGTTTAAATGTTTCTATTAAGTGCAAAGAAGACAAATTTAATTAGCCACAAAAATGAAGGCTCCCTTCTCCAAGGAACGATTTTAGATTTAGCAAAGTGGAGAAAAAAATCTTTAATTATAAGCCCACTCTACTGGGCTCAAAGCCTTCCTCCAGCAAGTAATTCATGAGGTCGTTACCTTGGGGCTCATAGGTGGAGGAAGGGACTTCATGGGATTCCATGTGCTCAGGGTGAGAAAAGATGGTTGTGTCAGGGGAAGGTGGGGCTGTGCTAGAGGACAGGAGGATGCCACAGACGTTGTCTGTCTCCTTGGTTCCCGGCTTGACCACCACCAGGTTCTGACCCAGACAGTCCGTGTGGGTTTTGCATTTCATCACACTGGAAGGCACGTCAGAGAAGGTACCCCGAGCGCACTGCTTACACCGCACATCCTCATTCTCCGTCCCTTTCTTCCGCACACCCCAGCCCACAGGGCACACCGTATGGGGAGCGCAGGTCCCATTGGACTGATACATTCCAGGTGGGCAAGTGCATTCTCGGTCAGTCAAGGCAGCACAAGGCATTCTCTCGATCATCGGCCATGGGCATGGCTGACTACAGTCATGGCATCTCTCTATGCCGTTCTCATGCCTGGTAAAGGTCCCCGCAGGGCAACTGCTACAAACTCGCAGGCTCAAGTTGGTACAGTGCTCAGAGACATAGGTTCCTGCTGGACACTTGTCACAGGTTAGCACCTGGCCAGTGGTACGGTCAACATGGCGGTATGTGCCCGTGAGACTCAGTGTCTTTTGTTCTGGCTGAGCTGTGGCGCTGCTGAGGAATCCAAGCTGAAAGAAATAAGAGAGTTATCAGATAGGAATGGAGGAGAATAAAGCACCGTTAACTGCAACAATACTGTCACCATCACTATTCAGAATCTGGCTGGTACTACATCAGCTTGACATCAGAAACAGGGAGGCTTGTGCTGAACTCCTCAGTTCTAAAGCACCTGCATGCTTGGTGATAGACTTTTATTTTGTTTTGTTTTGATTTTACAAACAGGCATACTTTTGACATTCCTCATATGTGCCTTAAACAACAAAGCTGATGCTTTAGAGTCAAACCTTGTTTGTCCTGACTCTGGAGGCCACAACTGATAGGTGCATATTCCTGATAGGTGCATATTCCTGCAGACACCCACTGAGGGATTTATGCATTGATCCAGCAACAACAATTCAGTGGCCCTGTCATGCATACAATATAAGCTTTGCTCAGCAACCAGAGTTACACAAGCTTCCAGAATAACTTGGAGGACCTGGTGGGTATTGGTAGCCTATGGCTTTAATCCCAGCACTTGAAAGGCAGAGGTAGGTGCATCTCTGAGTTTGAGGTCAGCCTGGAGTGAGTTCCAGGACAGTCAGGGCTACATAGTAAGACCCTATCTCAAAAGAAAAGAAGAAAGAAAGAAGGGAGGGAGGGGAAGGAAGGAAGGAAAGAAGGGAGGAAGGCTTGGGGGCACAAATCCTAAGATGCTGAGAAAGGACGGTAGGAAGGAGCAGGAAGCCAGGACCACAGTGACAGCCTCCCTTGGCCGTGGAAGTAAAGAGGCCCAGCAACTCTTGCCATTCTCAGTAAGATGGAGACATTTATGAGAAAATAGCAGCTGCCTGGAGCTACCAGCTACAGCACACATTCCTTCTAGATTTACATCTACACTGGTAGCCAAAAGAACAAAGCAAGGACTTTCTCACAATCATCAAGAGTTTCTGTCTTGTTAGCATCTTGAAAGTTAACCTGAGTCTATTCCTTCCCAACCCCCACTTTCCATAGAGGCCAGGGTACACCCCAAATCTCTCCCCACTCCAAAGTGCTCCTCCTGACATAACAATAACTAATTTCTAGCATGTGATATACTCAGTTTTTCTTTAGTCTGAGTCTGAAAGGGCAGTCAGGAGTGGATGATGGTTGACTTTCTCCTTGAGAAAGTTAACTTCATCTTGTAGGCTGAGAAAGAAAAGAGCCTGCTACTTGCAATAAGTTCTGCATCTTCTCTTTCAGCTTCTGGCTTTGCGCTCCCTTTTCCTGCCCCTACTGCTTCTACAACGAGCCCAGACACCCTCTTCCGAGCCCAGCAGATGCACTGGGTGGAGGAACCATCTGCCCAGTAGAGACAAGCAGTGCCTCCACCACCACATCTTAAACTAAGAAGTGTGCACCTGGGGAGATACACAAAGCTCTAGAAAACAGAACTTCAACACCAGCATGCTCTGCCCAGGGCTCTGATCTATGATCCATGAAGCCACCCTCGACTGTGCTTGTGGCTGACTGCCCACCAGCTGGGGAGAGGATTCAGACTGAGATGAGGAATCATGGGTACCCTGCCAGTTCTCTGGTGTCTGACTTGTCAGAGGTCACCTAGAAGTGTACAAAACGTACCTCCCAACCCCACATCCCCTATACGCTATACCACAGATGCTCAATTTGGACTTCTTGATGGGGGGGGGGCGGGGATTGTTAGTTGTTGGTTCACTTTGAAAATACTCAAACCATGGCAATCCAGACTCAGGCTCATCAGTTGCTGGGGTTAGAGGCATGAGCCACTGAGCTGCCTAGTTATTTTTGCTATTTTTTTTCCCTCAGTTTGTTTTGTTAAAAGGCTGTCAATATGCAGCCCAGGCTGATGTCAAACTTGGCAATCCTCCTGCCTCAGACTCCCAAGGGCTGAGATTAGAGGTAAGACACAACAATGCCTGGCTGATCAGTTCTTAAGAGACTATAAATATTGACCTATAAATTACCTCATACAATTCTATTCCCTACAAACAGAATAAAAGAGTGTGGATTCATCGTGTCTGGTGAAGTGGAAGAAGAAACCAGTGGAACATGAGCAAGCATCGGGCTGGACAAAGATCACAGGGCCGCCTCCTGGCCAAGGAGCAATGGGAGGTAGGCTCCAAGGCCCTCATTTCTGTCTCAGACAAGCTGCCCTGCTTTGCAAAATTTATTCAGGCCTCTGAGTGAGGGTCCTTGTAAAGCAAAACTTAATTGCTACAGAAAGGTATACAGGGGCCTCCCTCTACAGTATCCTCCAATTCCATTCAATGGCTGATCCCACTGTGCCAAAAAATGGGGAAAGCATCCCACTGGATGCCTTTTCCTCTCAGAAGCCGAAAAGGAGGAAGAGACAGGAGGCACCTAAGAAAGGCTATTCTAAGAGCTTCCAGTCAACTAGGAAGTCCTTATCTAAACTAGAGCTCTCATCAGGGGTAAAGGACTAGTAAGTCTGTAATCCAGGCACTATCGAGGCTCAGAGGAGAGGACTGCAGGACTCAGAGCAGTCTGGAGAGAGTTTGTTCAACATCCCCTTGCGATGGCACACACTTGTAACCCCAGCACTTGAGAGGCTGAGGAAGGAGGATTAGGTCTTCAAGGCTATCTTCCACTCTAGGGCAAGTTTGAAACTAGCTTGAGCTACCTGAGGACATGTCTCTAAATAAATAAAAAAGAAACAAATAAATAAAAAGTGCACAACACCTCCCCCCCACACACCACACGCTTTTCCCTCTAACCTGGGGCTCTAAGCAGAGATGAGATGGATCAAGTGAAAGACAGAATGTAAAGATGTCCCCTGCACAATATAAAAGATGATAGTGAAAGATAATACTAGACAAAACCCTTTGGAACAGGGACTCATAGTCATTGATAAGTGCTAGATACTGAGAGCAAGAAGGTGGTAGCTGGGTCCTTCCAACCACGACCATTTTCTCCTTTGTATAGACCTAGATAAGACAGATCAGGGAGGCCTACCAAAGTCTCAGGCCTCAAATACAGCACTAGGATTGTGGGGGAAGAGAGGGCTCAGTAGTTAACTTGATTACCACACAAGCATGAAAACACAGTTCAGATTACTAGAGCCATGCAAAGAGCAAGTGGGTGCATCGGTCTACAGCATAGGAAGATGGGATCCTCAGAGCAAACTGGCTAGACACTACCTATATCAGCATAGGAAGATGGGATCCTCAGAGCAAACTGGCTAGACACTACCTATTTCAATGAACTCCTGCTTCATTGAATAGGGTAGAAGAGCAATTGAGGATGATTCCCAACATCATCATCAGTCCTCCATGAACACATCCACCCACATGTGTACCCCGACAGATGCAAACACTCACACAGGAAAACGGAAAAGAAAAAAGTAATACTGACTGGGATGATTTTTGAAAATACTTTCATATGCCCCATCTTTGATCTCTGAGATCATTGTGAATCTACAACAGGATGAGGAACTTACTTTGCTTGGCTCTGGTTTTTCTTGCCTTTGAGCTCTCTGAGTGTTTCTGACATCCAAATAAGTTGGAAGCCCTAACACTAAGCCAGGATCCCTCTGGCTCTAATATTTTTGATCCTGAGCCACAGTATGAACACTGCCCAACCCCACTGTCAGAGTCAACCCCTCCATCTCTGCCCAACCTGGCATTTTTAATTACCTTGATATTGTTCTTTATTCCATCCAGAATAAACATCGATGTAATAATCCTACCAATGTGGAACTGAAGATTCTCTGCAAATTGACTCATTCTCAGAGAGTCATGGTAAATGTTGGTGGCAACCTTCCCAGCCCTTCACTAAGCATCTGCACGTATACACTTGAAGCTTCCCTGTTCTCTTGATTGGCTTTGGTTTTATATATGCAAAGGGAAAACCCAACCATCCCAAAAGTCTGGGATTTCTTTTTGACTAACTTCTGTTGCTACATCACCAAGATCTGTCTATATGGACATACAAACTACCTCATTCTAACAGTGATGCTCATTCTCAAGCTCTCAGAAAATGAGTACAGGCTAGAGAGTTGGTTGAAAGGCTAGACTTACAACCAATAGAATGGGAACCCCTTATTTTAGAGGGTCTCCACCGAGGCTGTGTCGATGCTTTCTTGTGTATAAGTGAGTGAATGCTTTTTTCTGTCTTGTGTACTTCCTTCTTCTTCTCTGTATGCTCCACCCAGCTCCTCTTTTTGCTTGTCCTCATTCCAAGTAGTGACACAACCACGCTGCTCTCAGTTTTTTGAGACCCACAATGAATAACCTGAGGCCTTTGTTCCATTCTCTCCTCCCTAAACAATGTAACACACCAGGGAGAGAGAGAGGAATATATGTACCCGTGGGTGGACTAGACAAAGGAAGAACTGCAGAAAGACTGTAAGAACAGGAGGCACTTTCTTACCCAACCCATCTCAAAGTCAACAGGATCCTGCTTTGCTCACTTATAAAATTAGCAGGTTGGACTAGTATTCAGTCAAACCCAACCTCATGCATGTTGTGATTTTGTCAAGTCCCACCAACCTTCTGGAGCCTTTAGAACTCTTCTTAGACACCTGGATGCCAAGCAGATGAGCAAGTGGCCCATCACATTTCCTGTTTCTGTCCATCATATTAGTGCCTAATTACACAGTGTCTCATACTGTCGGTTGGTAGCCTCCTAAGTGTATATACTTATCTTCCCTTAATGGTTATAGGCAGCTCAAGGTCAGGGACTGCCACATTGACTACATTTCCTCACTTGCTCAACTACCTACTGAAGACTAGAAAAATAACAAGCAAAGCATCCTTTAAGTCAGGGGCCAGCAAAGGAAATCCACCATGCCAGCTGTTCTTATAAACAAGCTGTCTAGAATCCAGACACCATTGTCGGTAGCACTCATGGCTGCTTTCATGCTTCTGTCGAAAAGCTGGAAAGCTACAACATGCCCAGAAACCTCAGTGGCCTACTGTTATCATCCGGCCCTTTATAGACAATGTCTGCCAACTCCCAACAGAAGCATCCAAAGAAATACAAACAATACGAAGACCAGAAGCTCATGGGCATCTCCAGGCATCCCCCAGGAGCTTCTCAGTGATGCCGCAGTTCTTGCTCTCCCTCTTCCTACACCCACCCTAACTCACACACTCAATCTGATCCTTTCACACCCAGCTGAAAACTCCCACATGCCACCTGACATCTGATGAAAAGCAAAATTAAGAGAGACAAGACTTCCTCCTGGATGCTGTCCCTGCCTCCCATCCCCAACTGAAAAGCCCTCCTCTGTCTCTTCTTTTCCCTATAGCTCTCATCATTTTCTACTTACACATTTATCTACTTGTGTCTTCCCTGGGACCTGCAATGCAGGAGCAGCAGGTGGACTCAACAACCAACCATTCATTGGACCACAGAGCCTCTTGTCACGAAGAGAAAGGATGGTTGATATGACCCATTGATACTATACAAATCCTCAGGGACGCAGTTCATGGTCCATCTGACAAGGATGTGTTAGCTAAAACATAAATTTCTAGACCATAAATAATTAGAATTAATAAATTAAAGGGTGGTGATGGAGAATGTTACTGGCCTTGAGAAACGCTACACCTTGAGAAAGGCCCTCCATACCTGTGCCACAGATTAACTGAAAATCTAAGTAAAGCATCCCAGTTCTCTTCATCATGAAAGCAAAGAGTCTGTCACCTCCAATAGATCCTGATGACATTTCTCTGTCTTAACAGAACTACAATTGGCTTATAAAAATTGCTTTCTTTATGGTACTGATAATAAAAATCTAATACACTAATGAACTCAAATATACCCCCTTGTTTAAAAAAGAAAAAATGAAAATCACCTTTATGCTTATATTATATGCGGTATAAGGAGCTTAGATTCTCTATATCTAAACCACAGTTATTATGAAGAGTCCATTTATCCAAGTATGAACTCTCTTCATCAACAGCAATGGATAGATGAGGTAAATATCAGCATACAGTTCCAAGCTGCATACTTAGTAGAAACTCTACAAGTACTTACTGAATGATTAATAGCTTAAAAAGGAGAAAAGAACAAATGGCAAGCTAAAAGCAGTAGCTGGTTTACATGACTCACTGTAAAGACTTCTAGGGTCTCACTGCTCATCCTGGTGGCCGATAACACATCTATAATGTGTCACCTGTATTTTACAGCACAGAAACAAGCCTGACTGTAAACAAGAAGCACCCAGATGTGTGAGAACATGTGTCAGAATGTTGACACCTACTTGTTCTTCAACAATTTTGCTTCCACGACCTCATCCTAGACACAAACAGGAAATCCCTTGTCATTGAAGGATTACAACATGCTCATTGTGTGTGTGTGTGTGTGTGTGTGTGTGTGTGTGTGTGTGGTGTATGCACATGTAGACAGGTGCACAAGCCTTGGTGAGGCTGGAGGCTGGTAACACGTCCTGTTCTATTGCTCTCTCCTTTGGTCCCTTGAGACAGGATCTCCCATTGAACCTGGAGCTTGCATTTCAACTAGACTGGCAGCCAGCAAGCTCCGGCAATCCTCCTGTTTCCAACCTTAACGATGCTTGGGTTACAGGTGCACACAAGGCCACATTCAGTTTTTTGCATCAGTGCTAGGGATTCGAACTAGGTCCTCACCCTTGTACAACCAGCATCTTACCCACTGAGCCATCTCCCCTGCCCCAGACTTTGTCTCTTTCATTCGCTGTTAAGTTCTAATAATAATCTAATGTGAAATAAACTTAAAGCAGAGATAGCCTGCTTTTCCTTATGAATAAGCAGAAAAATTCTCTGGAGTTTGATGTAGAATTTTTCAATGCTGTATAAAGATAGTATTTTTTAAAAATAAGATATTCAGTTAGTGCAGAGACTGTAAGGTGATCAAGATTCCCTGGGAGGATGACTGTGATGTATGCTAACAGATGACAAAAGCTAATGGCCACAGAGAGATGGGCAGCCCTCAGAATTGCTGACCATTTTATCTGGGGTATCATTTCTAGTTTGTAATATCAACATACTGGGTGGCTAGAATTCGCCAGGTTTGAAGGGGGAGGGGCTGATGACAACAGAATGCAGAAAAAGGAACAGTCCAAGAATAAAGTTTCCACAAACCACAGACAGTATATTTCCAGTTATGTTATATAAATTTGGTTGGCTCTCTCATCTTCTATTGCCCTCTTTGATAAGAAGGAAGGAAGGAAAGGAGGGAGAGAGGGAGGGAGGGAGGAGGAAGGAAGGAAGGAAAGAAAGAAAGAAAGAAAGAAAGAAAGAAAGAAAAAAGAAAGGAGGCTGACTCCTGCTGCCAAAGCAAGAGAAGCAGGGACTGTTTTTTAAAGCTGGTGACTATAGAGATGCCAAAGCCAGAAAGTGCTGACTGTAGGAACAGAAAGAGGTAAGCTCAGGGGACACTGGAGAGGAAAAAACCAGGAAGATTTTGCCCAGAAGCTGTCTTCTCAGAAACCTGCAATGCAGGAGACACTATGCTACTGCACTGTCACTGGACCACAGAACTGTCTCCCTCCATCACAGCAGCCATTTCTCTGTCCTCTGCCCACTGAGAGATGCCAATGGAGTGCCCACTGAGTAATAAATAAAGTGGCATTACACAGAAAAAGGAGATGAAGGAAAGATGCTGCTTCATGATGACTGGGCATGTCCGGAAGAGCATAATCCCAGGCAAAATCCACTTTTCCAGCCAACACAGCAACTGAAGTTACCAAGTATAAGGAAAACCTATTGAAGCCTACAATGTACCATGTAGACGCTGCTCTTCTTCCAGGTACTAGCTGGGTGTGATACTGTGATAACACAAAATGCAGATTTGGTCTCTTTTGGTGGCTCCCATCATAAAGTGGGAAACCTCAAAGCAAGTGGGATTTTGTATGTTAATGAGATGACAGGGGCGGGAGGCTCTGAGATGCTCCATCAAGATCTGAGTGATCAGAAAACAGATCCACCCAGGGAGAGGGCTGAAGAGTAAGTTAATCACCAATGGCTAATGATGTAGTCAATCATGCCATCATAATGATGCCTCCATAAAACTCTAACAGGACAAGGTTCAGGGAGCTTAAAGCTATGCTGACCAGGTGCAAATACCTGGAGGGTGAAGTGTCCAGCATGGACACGGTAGCTCCACAGTGCCTCCTATTCGGCTGCCCTATGCACACCCTCCTTGATTCTTTAGAATCTCCTGTATGTAGAAGCCAGTGATGAACAGAAAGTGTTTCTCTGAGATATGTGAGGCCATGCTTGCCAGTTAACCAAACCCCAGAGGGTCATGAGAACTCTGATTTACAGTCAGACAACCCAAAGCACAGGTGACAAAATGGGGTTTGCTACTGATGTTTGAAGTCAGAGTCAGTCTTAGGGACCTGGGCCTTCAAACCCATAGCAGTGAGTGCTATCTCCAAGCAAATACAGTGGTGCTGGATGACATCACTAAGCTAACAGGGTCAAAAGTGAATTCAGGATACCCTGCTAGTGATCTGGTTTCTGGTCTGATCTGAAAGTAGGCAAATCACTTTGGCTTTCGTTTATCCTTCTGTCTTGGGTGACCTTGGAAAGCAGCTCAGCTTCTGAGCCCTGACCTCACTGTAAAATGGAGACAGTAACTGCTATTCATAGTTGTTTTGATAACTAATGGTTCATAAAGCATAGAACATGTCTGACATGGTAATTGCTACATGATTATTAATTTGGGAAATTATAACCTCACTAATTTGTTATTTTACTATACTTTAAGCTTATTTCCCTGAGATCAGATAATCTTTTAAAACATCTCAATTTTATCTCAAATACATGACTCATGGGATACATAACAAAAAATTGAGATTTTTTTTCCTCTTATTTATTTATTTGTGTATTATTTGTCATGCTAGAATTAAATCCAAGGTTATTCCCATACCCCAAATTGTAGATTTTAAAAAGGTATAATTCAATACCAGCAGAGAGACCCACACCTGTAACACTCAGATGGCAAAGGCATAGGGACTTCACAAGTTAAAGGACAGTTTGATCTACTTGTATAGTAAGTTCAAAGCCAGCTTGTTGTACACAGTGAGTTCAAGGCCAGCTTGGTGTACCTACAAAGTAAGTTCAAGACTAGCTTTCTCTATCTAAAGGTAAGTTCTGTGCCAACTTGATGTACATAGTTCAAGACAACCTTGATATTCATATAACAACTATGAATAGCAGTTACTGTCTCCATTTTACAGTGAGGTCAGGGCTCAGAAGCTGAGCTGCTTTCCAAGGTCACCCAAGACAGAAGGATAAATGAAAGCCAAAGTGATTTGCCTACTTTCAGATCAGACCAGAAACCAGGAAGACCATAGATTCAAGGCAAGCTAGGGCTAGACACTAAGTTTCTATTCAGGCTGATTTGCATAGGGAGATCCTTTCTCAAAAACTGAAAATTTGGTTATTTATTTTATTTAATAAAAGACTATAATCCTGAAACATACTTCCCTGAACACAGAACATATATTGGTGTACTTTTAAAAACAGATGTCCAGATAAAGACAAGAAAAGCAAAGGCTGCTTTTCAAAATATATTATTAACAAATGAATACTTGAGGCTCTAGGGATGCTGCTTGGCTAGCAGAGAACTTGCCCAGCATGTGTAACCCTCCAGTTCCAGGACCAGCTCACACTATAATCTCAAGATTGAAAAAAATCAAGGCAGTCCAGTGTCAGCCTTCAGTCAGCCTAGACAACCTAAGACTTTATCTCAAAGTGTTAGTTAATTAATTAAAATGAAATAAATCTCAGTTTATAACAAAAAGTCATGAGAAGAGAGGGGATTTGTAATTAATAATCTCACTTTAAATTCTTGTGGCACAATTAAGTAAGGGTTTTCCAGAGTGAGTTTCCCTAGTCTGGTCTCACGTAATATCAATGCTCTGGTCTAGAAACAGACTGAACCCCAGCACCTCCTGTTTTGTGTAGCCATAGGCTAACAACAGTTTTATATTCTGAATAGCTGGGAGGTGAGGAGGAATAAGAATATTATATAGTGCCAGTGAAATTCTAATTTCAGTATCTATAAATAAAGTATTATTGAAACACAGCCAGGCTCATTCTTTGAGGCACTGTCTGGAGATGCTATATCTACACAAAGTTGGAATTAAGTAGTTTCTGCAAATATCCTAAGATAAAAGTACTGCCCAGTACTTTACAGAAAATGTTTACTGACCTAGTCTAGAGTTCAGAAAATATTCCTTCTTATTTCTTCTCCTGGAAGGGCACAACTAATATATCAACCTATGACTGACTGGTTCCAGGACTTTGTAGAAGAACTACCTGCCTGAAAATATGAATCAGCTATGTCCAACACTCCTCTGGTGTTTACCTACAAAATCCTTTACACACACAACGTGTAAAGCTAGCCTTCAGAACACATGGGCTTCTCATCACAAATAGGACATCAAAAAGCCAAATAATAAAATTATAAAATTTAAATTATCAGGATTCTTATTACCTGCCAAAGAATAAATTCCTAACTAAATAAGGAAAAAATATTCTCAGACCCAAAAAGGAAAAGGGTTAATAATACAAGCCTAATTTTTCATGTTATTATAATAATACTAAAAACAGAATATAGCACTGGTGAAATGAATCAGTAAGCAAAAGTACTTAACTAAGCCTGCCAACCTGGGACTTCTATGCCCAGGACCCACAAATTCCATGAATTGTGTCTGACCCCCTACATGTGTACCATGGCATGGGGATGCCCACATGCATACACACAGAGACAAATAAAGACATAAATGTAATCAGAAAAAATATGAGCAGAATGTGAAACAAGGTCATATGAGTTAATACAAACATAGCCAGAAGTATACATAGAACTAATAAAAATAAGGTTAGTATAACTTCTTCTCAATAGTGAGAAACATGCGTCATTACTAGGCTAGCACAGCTTAAGTTTACAATGTTCCTAAATGACTAAAATGTCACTGAGACCACTGAAGGTCCTTACATCTCTGAATTTAAAAAGAGGATAAGTCATTTGAAATGAGAAACTCCAGTGCTGGCAGGTTCATAGGCTAGAAAGCACATTTACGGCGGCTGGTGGCATTCTGAATTGATTGTCTTCCTAAAAACAATCTGGCAATCCACAGCAAACGCCATAAAACCACTCACTCGTTTCCTCTGACCTGGCAATGCCACTTTAGGGAATGCACCCGAGGGAAAAATCCTAAAGGGGGGGCAGAATGTTGGTGTGTACAGAGACATTCATGCCGCTGAATGCTGTGGACAAATGACAGGAGCCCAGGAAGTCGCCTGGCGACAGTAGCGATGGCTGAACACACTATGGACCTGCAAAGTCAGCTATTTTTAAATGACAAGATAAAGACCTGAGCCAATGTACGTCACAGGCACCTCAAACTTAATAAACATGTGAGCCTTGGACCATCCAGCCCTCCCAGCTTGTCCCTCCCATCATAGACTATTCTATTTGAGAACCTAGGGATCTTCCTCCTTTGACACCACCTGCCTCCCACCCCATTACCAAGAAAGTCTCCAAACTCTCCAATGCTGTCATCTTCACTGCTGATATTCCAGGACCATGATCTCCATCCTGTACTCCTATGAAAACATGTCTCGTTTCTAGGATTCCTTTCTCTAATCCATGCTCTACCAGGCTTCTAGTCATTCAGGGAGCTGAGAGTGTAACTCAGCTACTGTGGAGTGATCAGTATGTATGGGTTTCTTTCTTTCCTTCCCTCTTTCTTTCCTTCTTTTCTTCTTTCCTTCCCCCCCCTCTCTCTCTCTCACTCACTTTCTTTCTCATTGTTTGTGGCCTGATGCCCAATAGTAGTTGGGCAGCACAAAGTAGACTCAGTGCAGGGAAGTGGGAGAGCGAGACAAAGCTGGAAAAGTAAGGAGGTCAGGAAATCTGAAAGGGGAACAGAGAGTGGTAGAACTAACATATCCTGAATGAAATTTTCCAAAAATTAATTAAGACATTATTACTGTTGTTATTAATCATCATCATCATTATGTCTGCAAGCTGGAGAGATGCTCATGGTTAAAAACACTTATTGTTCTTGCAGAGGAATTTAGATCTCAGTACCCATGATGATGTCTCAAACTGTCAGTAGCTTGAGCTCCTGGGGATCTGATGCCTTTTCTGGCATCTGAGGCTACCTTCACACACATTTACAACACACACACACACACACACACACACACACACACACACACACCCCAAAAGCATACCTTTAAAAAAAGTTTCAAGCTGTATTGTTACCCTGCCTCTCATGAACTGAGTGATGCCTTCACACCTTCAAGGGTCCCACATGACATAGTCCTGCAGCCGTTCACAGAGCTGCAGCCATAATGGCCAGAGGTCATAGGACACAGAGTCTCCCCTACACTTGGCTATTCCACATACTGTTCCTCCCACTGGAATCCTCCCCTTTCTGCTCAATGGAATCCTTTCCTTTTTGCTCAATAGTATGAGCTCCAAGGGGAGACTACAGATAATCTTTCACTTTACATACCCACAGCTTAATCATACCTATTAGTTAATAGATGGTCCATGAGTTTTGGTAAATGGAAGAAAAGCACAAATATACATCTGTGGGGGAAAGAAAAATAACTACAGAAAGAAAAGAGGGGCAACAGCAAGTGCAAACACTCTAGTTAGACTATTCTGGAAACCTGTTACCTTCTGTCTCTAAATTTCCTTGACTCTTAGGCTCATGCCTGTCCTACTCCTGGCTGAGTAGAGACAGCCATGCCTAGAGTGAAATTAAGACAGTGATCTTGTCACAAAGGATCTTGGGAGACCAGAATTCCAATCTCTTTTTCAGGATCAACAATCAAGTAATTTTCTCTTAGCTTTCATCTTTCTCTGCTTTACTGAGGTACTATAGTCTACAAACATGTATTTCAAAGCTCATTTAATTAGCACACCTCCCAACCCTCACCAGAGACAATGCTTTGTGCAATAAAGAAACCTATAACCGGTCCATAGACAGAGAAGACTGTGGAGTGCTAGGGACCTCTATACCACAGGTCCTACCCACAAGCCTCATTGTAAGATACAAAATGGTTCTATGTCTATGGTTAAGCAGTATTTGGTAGAAATGACAAACCACTGCATACATGAACTCACTGTGGTCAGAGCAGCACACGACATGCACACGATCAAGCTAACTGAAACAGAACAGAAAAGGGAATCACAAAATCTCACCCCTAGCTGAGGACCTATTGGTAACTGATGGCTGTTTGTGTAGGGAGGCTCCATTTTCTTCAGGGATGGGGCTCCTGGCAGGCTGTCCATGCTCCAGCAGACGGTCCTACACTCACGCACATACAGGTAGGACAACATGGATTCAGTTGGTTTAGGAAAATTGAATAGGAAATTGGGAGGGAAATATGATGAGGAAAGAGATTGAGAGACATTGGAAGGGGAGGAAGTGGGGAGCTGTGGATTTTATCAAAACACATTATATGCATGTATGAAGCTCTGGATTTTTTTTCACAGCTTGCTTGTGAAGGTGCCTTTAGTAATTGTGGCAACCTCCAGGTCACATCCACGGCATTTGTGAACCACATCCCCTTCTTGGAGAACTGAAATGAAAGGGTGGTCCAAGCTTTGAACTTACCCTATACAATTAGGCTGACAGCAAAGATCCTAACAGTTCCTCAGAATAAGCAAGCAGCAACTACACTGTGAAGTAAAACCTACACCACACTGTTACTCACTAAACAAATATTTTTCAAAATGACCCAGGCTGCAGGAGAGGCGCCCATTCCCTATTTATAGCACCTGTAGGAGTGTCTTTCCATCTCAGCCATGGCACCATGGCTTGTCAGAGTCACATCATAGGAAAATGCTCACCAATGTCTCCACACCCTCCCTTTCCCACCCCCTCACACCATGCTCTTACCAGGAGTTTTGGCAAACCATCCAGGCACCATCATGAAACACAGAGAATAAAAAGAGCGTGCTCAACTCTTGGGTGAAATCATTCCCTTTAGAGGAAATAAACATGGTAGATAGAAATGAAACTGTACCTGCACTTAGTAGAGCTGAGTATATGAAACTATGCTGACCTGTCATTTCTTTCTCTGGATCAAACCTCATTTTGTAATCTAGAAAATAGTACTAAGGTTGTGACCTACGGGCTGTGGTGATTCATAGAAAGATAGTCAATGACGTGGGAAATACTCAGTAACAAGGGCCAATAACATCCTGATATTAACGGTCGACAGCATTTGCTTGGCCCTCCCCTTTGAAGGCTGCTAGCACAGACACTCCAGTGAATCTACAGCTCCTTGGTGAGTCTAGGGCATGTGGGTAACCTCCATGTTCTCTTCCAAATCCATTAAACTTCTGTTCCTTTTCTTCCAAACAGGAAGATTTGAAAATGGTACCAAGCAATGGAACCACCATGTCCTTCCAGTTAAAGAACAAGTGGGAAATTATATAGCTATTAGATAATTAGCCTTGTTATGATCTGGATAGCCACATGTTCCTATGTTCTTCCCATTTGTTTTAGTCCAGTAAAGTGTCATGCATAGTCTTCAAATATTTTGAAGAGAAGATGAAAGGCTACAGTGCAGCATCCTGCCAACCTACCAAGGTCCTGCTGCATCCCACAACTCCCTGAGAGGCTCCTGAGTACAGCTTTCCCAACACTACAAATGTGTCATCCCCAAAGCTAGCACACTGACACCAACCAGTACACACATGACTTCAGCACTCTTCATAGACAAGAAGGCACAGCAGCCTGCCATCAACAGCAAGCTCATCGGATCCTCAGTCCCTCTCTCTATCAGCAGAGGCCCTACTTCTGGACCTCTGCCAGCTTTCCCCACATTAATAACCACTGCCCAACCAGGTGACCATGTTCAAGTCAATTTAAGATCCTGTTGATTTTTAGGTATTTGACAAATATAAACACTGGGGAAAGCCAGTGTTTATTCATGATCTCACCCCAATTCCTAAAGATCACATGCTCAGTAGCTATTATTGCATTAGCAATGAAGTCCAGCCTCCTGCTGACACTTAATGGAGTTTAGACATTAGGACCAAGCTACTCCTATTAATGTCTTCAGCTGTCACTCTGTTCATCAAACATATCTGCATTTCATGGTCCAAAGAGATTCGACTCCAAACGACCATTGGACAGCCACCAAAGCTCTAAGATAATCTGGGCTCCTCTTGTCACAGAGGAGAAGCACCTGAGTTTGCCAAGAAATTGCTGGTGGTGACCTGGCATTACCGCAATTTGCCAGGCCTATGTTGGGAAAGAAAGCCAGCAGAGTATTAGTGCTTTCTGGAAAATAGGCAGAGCTGTTTATGCAAGGGAAAGTCACCAGATTCATCCCAGGCCCTGAATAGTCTGACGATGTGTCTCACATTTCCCGTCACCAAAATAAAAAAATAATAATAATGAACTTTACTTAGGTCAATTATAGTTTACATACTGGTTGAATAAGCACAAAACCAATTTGCAACTTTTCTACCAAGCTTCCCAGGAGGCTTTCCCTCTATTCAAGAGAAAGTCAAGTGCAAAATCAAGGTGTGATGTCTCCAAACACCAGCCTCTAACAACCACAACTCACTAGACCCAGTCAAGAAGCCACGCCCACTCCTGACCATTGGGGAAGGTGGTAGCCTGCAACTACCCAAAAGATTGCGCAATAACTAAAATTGGTAGACTTTGTCCAAATGTGTAATCTAAGTAGTTGTCGGATCTGTTCCCATGTAGTCACAGAGGGCTTTTTTTTTTTTTCATTCTAAGTATACATCTTATTTAAAGAAATATTTTTCTCATAGATTTAGCTTAGTTGTACTAGAGATTCTGTTTGTGTGTTTATTATGAAACAGACCTGAGAGAAAGTCAGATATATACCTTTAGTCTAGATGAGAAAGCTGGATGCTATTCTCTGGTTTGGTTGTAAGGATAATTCATGGGGTAAAACTGGGAAATGTTCGATCCAGTACAAGTTCTAAGTTGCTATTCTTTCACATTCCCAATTCCCCAGTTCAATTTCCCTACTAAGACTGACACATTATTCCAAGATTGAAAAGTTTTCCAAAATAGGAAGCATCCCCCTCTTCTGGCTTTGAATCTAATGGCAAAGTTAGACGCAATATTTTAAAGATGTGAACATCACATTTGTGCATCCCTCTGGGTCTAGCATGCTCCTCCACTGACCCCACTGGAGTGAAACTCACACAGTTCAATTGACAGCCACATGTTTTATGAGCCACAGGAACTAGCTTTATGGTAAGGTTCTCATCCCACTTCATCACTGCACGTCTGCTGCCTGAGATGACACCGTGCTCAGAAAGGGTGTACCATGCAGATAGGATAACATGAGAAATAGTCACTTCCTTAGTGGAGGCTGTTCTTCCACTCAGCCAAGCTGTGTGGGGTGTTAGATCAGTAACAGCTTGGGTTCCCTCCCAGCTCCATAGTTTAAGATAGTACATTTAAAGTATCCAAAAGGGAGAAAGTCCCCTGTAGATAGTGCCAGCTCTGAATCCATGTTCTCCTTGAGCTTGTCACTTAGTCTTAAAAATTTGAGCCCCCAGGAGACCACCCCACACACCTGCCTAGGCACATAGCCATTTATTATGATAAGTGGAAGCGGAACTCGGTGACAATGGCCAATAGTAACACTTGGGACTCTCCAGCCTTGAAAGACTGCTGGATGATGTGTCCCCCCATTTCCCACCACCAAAAGGAAAAAAAATAATAATGAATAAAGTTTTTGTCTTTTGGTGACAGAATATTGTAAGCCAATTGCCTAGAAAAAAGATGGATGGACAGAGAGCTGGACAAGATACTAAGCAAATGGCTCTGCGTCTGGAATTCTTTTATTTTTAAATTAAAATGTAATTATTAAATATAATTTTCTTTCTTTTCTCCAACCCCTCCCTTGTACTAACCATTTGTGTTATCTCTCAAATTCATGGCCTCTTTTTAATTGACACTACATAGATTTTATATTTATTTATATATATATATACACACACATACATGTGCTTATACATATATATGTGTATCAATACATATATATTTATATATAATCTATCTATGTATATATATACATATGTGTGTGCATATATATATTTTTTCTTAGTTGCCCATAGTCCTAATTTTTTGTCTAGAGTTGGGGCCCCATGGGATTTCCCCCTTCCATGTTATCATGTCCAACGGTATTGTTCCTGCTCAGATTCTGTTTAGGCAGACATGTTGTTGAGACTGCAAAGCTTCCTGACATTTCCAGAAAACACAATCCCACAGAAGCCTTCTGTTGCTCTGGCTCTTAGACTCTTTCCACTCACTCTTCTGCTGCATTCCTGTACCCTTAGTATAGGAATTCTCAATCCGGGGGGTAGTAATAGTTTCCAAAACTTCAGCTCCAATGTCTTTATCAAGGAAGTCTCTTTTCTGCCTTGACTGGCCCTTGTGATCAGTCTGCATAGTCAAGGCAAGCTCCCTAAAGACATAGGCACCTCTGATGGCATCCAGTGTGTGTGAGCAAGTTCTTCCAGAAGCGTCCTTAAAGTCTCGCAAATCAGAATGTCTCATTTACAGAACTTTAGCCTGGACCATGTATGCTGTCTTTCAGTTATGTGTAATTTTTAAGTATGATGTGGTCACTTCAACTCATCAGTAGTAGAAATGTAAGAGCAAATAGAACAACTCCTTCCAAAGGTCCTTGTATAGTCCTCACATTTATTCTGCAACTAACCAAGCCACCATCTCAGCTTTCCTTCAGCGCCCTCTGTCATTACACAGTCTGAGGTTGTGAGGAACACGCAGTGTGGTACATGTGTGAAGGAGAGTATGCGCCAAGGAGCTCCATCCCAGAGTCACCATACACATTAGTGAAGACTCTATTTTCTAACCTGTAGAATGAAGGCACCACCTGATTGACAGGGATGGTGAGATACTGTGAATAAAATACCTTGTTGTTCTCTACACATGCTCATATAGTCATCATACGAATACATCATGTTATACGTCATGCAATATAGCTGTTAGCCTATCATCCTAAAAAAAAAAAAAAAGTATCACAAAAACAATAACAAAGATTGCTATTTAAAAAGTGGGAGGAGGCAACTGAGATACTGAGATGTCTGGCTGGCATCATTATTTTCTTTAATCTAACTACACTATATTAATGCAGCAGTAGCCCCTCGGATCCCCCAGACTTCTAGGTACCTCACACCATGTTCACTTGAGCTATTCTACCTAGTGTTAGTCATTAACTTGGCCAAGACTACCAGTGGAGCAAGATATCTTGAGAACAATGTCACCAGATCACTGCTGTACATATTAACGAAGCCTGTCCTGATGACCGGGATGTGCACAGTGGGGTGGAAGGGACCGTTATCACATAGTTCCTGATGGTTCTCGGCATACCCTATCAGTCACCCTTCAGGATGACCAGGCCACCCTTCTCCTACTCCACCAATTAACTAAAGCCTTTTTGCTGGAGTTACCAGAAGATAAGGGACCTTGTAGTATTATCACCCAGAGATTGCATCTAAAACTTGTTGGTAAATTTCACTCAACAGTCAGACTTATACCTCCAGGCCACCAGTTGCAAATCCATTGTGTAATTTGTAAGTAGAGTTTGATAATTTAATAAAAAGAGCTGGGCCCTTTCTTGATTAGTTAAAGTATACATTTTCATGGAGTGGGAACTTCAAGTACCTATTTCATGCTAAAAGTTAAAAAAAATATATGAAATACTACACATTGGACAAAAACTTAAGATCGAATGTGTGGGTAGACTGTAAGGGGAGGGGGGACTCAGCAAAGGACCTGACTCCAGTCATTAGGGTCAAGGTTCCCAGGAACTCCACTCTAAGGCTGTCAGTTCAAGTTCATTGCCCCAAGGACTCCCTGGCTGTTTCAAGGGTACAAACTTGGACTTTGCTGTTATAAATGAATAGAAAAAAGTCTCCTACGGGATACTGAGATTTGCCTTGTTATAAATGCTAACAACAAACTTCCTTCAGTCTGTCTCTTCCCCTACACCACACACACACACACACACACACACACACACACACACACACAGGGGCAGAGGGATGTGAGTGTCTGTAGGATGAATTCCTAGGCCATAGCAACTGCAATGCCTTGAGATGGAAGCAGTACATCTTGGCTGGCCATGCAGTAAGTCCTTTAGGGGAAGGAGACAAGAGGCCTGTCTTCCCTTACACAGCCCAACCATGAAAACAGGCTCTTTTTTGTTTTTGTTTGGTTTTTAACTAACAGCCTTCATCCTCCCTGCAGGGATAAAAGGCATGGCTCGTTTATGACTGCTCAAGGGTTTGAATTCAAATTATCTTCCACCTAATTCCCCACTTGGCCCCAATATTCAGAATAAAGGGACAGTCCGGGTAAGTTTTGGATAAGGGATGATGTCAGGCTTTAGTCAGATAAAGTGATGGAGGACTATACTCTGGGCACGCCCCAGCTTTGAGCGCTGAGGAAGCCCGCATCATCTTGCGTGGTGACATGCCTAAACACAGAAAAGGAGAAATAAGGATGGAGAAAATTAATCCTCCTTTATGCAGCTCTTTTCCCCTCCCCCTCTACTAGGAGCCAGAGCGCCGGTTGGCTCTGAGCCGGTGCTTTGGAGGCGCCTGAGAATGGGTCTCTGGGTCCCTTGTTTTCTTCTTTTGGCGTGCAGAAATTAGGACCCATCCCAGCCAAGACGCAGAAGAGAAGCAAGGAGGCTAGAGCAAGGGGCGGCCTGCTGCCTACTCCGGAATGCCCGGCGCGCGGAAGCACGCAGCGGTTGCTCGTGTCCGGAGCGCACCGGTCCCGCTGTCTCCACTGCGGTAGCATCCGGACATGACATTGCAGCAGCGACAAAGCGGCGGCCACAACCGGTCACAGGCAACTGACAAGACTGCTCGGGCCTGGCAGCGGATGATACTGGGGTGAGGCTAGGTGTTGGGGTGCGAGAAAGGCCGAGTCGGGAGCAGAAGCCCTGAATGTGCTGGACGGCGGGGAGGGTCTCGTGCCTCCTCCAAGCAGCCAGATTGCCAGAAAAATAATTCACTAACACTTCACAGCCGTAGCTCACTCCCTGTCCGCCCTGTTCCCCACAAAATGATCTAGTACGAGTCCCCCTCAGGCTAGCTATTGCCTTATAACCTTCCAATCCAACTGGTTCCACCGCGCGCCTCGGCACTACGGGCCCGGGGACCCGCCCCGCTCCCGTGCATCGGCTCCAAAGCAACTGCCACCCCAGGACTCCCTCCGATCGCTCACCAGGAGAAGGGAGCCGGCAACCATCGTGGCTCCGACTTGGCCGGCGATGCGGCTGCCAGGGGCGAGGGCGGTGGTGCTGCTTGCCGAGGTCCCCATGGCCGAGCCCAGGGCTCGCAGGGGCGCCCGGAGCGCGCGGCCCCACGGCAGCTGGAATCGGTGGCTGTTTCTGCCCAGCGCCGCATCCACCGCCGCCTCCCGGGCGGGGAGCCCATCTACCTCCAGCAGCCCATGTGCACTGCAGCAGCCAGGCGGCCGGGCGGAAGAGGGAGGCGGCAGAGGAGGTTCGGGAAGACGCTCAGCACCTGCCCAGGGGCGCGGGCGCCCGGGCGGGGAAAAGCAAGCGCGCTTGGAACCCGTGCCTCCCGGTGCTCTCCAGCGACAGCGGCTGCGGAGAACCAGGGAGTAGGGTTGACGGAGACACAGCGAAGAAGCGACTTCCCATAGCTAAACCTCCAGCCACTACCAACCACTCTCCTCCTCCGCTGCCCAGACCGGCCGGCGAGGGACTGAGTCGGGTAGCCACTCAGCTCGGGGACACACGTGGTGGCGCCGAAGGGGCGGAGAACTGGCCCTTTGTGATGTCACCCCGGAGGAGGCCGGACTCTTTGTGCAGATGGGAAAGCTCAAGGCGGTCCAGATACCAAAGGGAAGGAAAGAGTGCCCCTTGGCGTTAGCTGAAGGAATTGCGTTTGCTTGTTAGCCTGGGAATCCAGCACACATCCCTTACTTAAAACTTTCTTTTTTTCATAAAATGATCCCAAGTAAATTATATATAAAGCAAAGATTAACTTCTTTCTCAAATACAAGTATTAACAACAGTCAATATAAGTTGAGCGTTATGGCGCTCGCCTGTATGTTCATTGCTAGAAAAGCTGAGAAAGGAGAATTTGGAGTTGGAGGAAAGCCTGAGATACACAGAATTCTTGTCTCGTGTATACATATATGTATGCATGAATGAATCAATTAGTGCATGCATGAATGGATGAACTGAGCATAATGATGTCATTAAGTACTCTGGAGGTTGAAACATGAAAGTCTCCAGTTTCAGGCCAGCTAAAGCTAGGATTCCACACAATCCTGGCTTCCATAGCAAACCTATAACTCAAAATTAATTAATTAATATTAATTAATTAATTAAACAAACAAGCAAGGGAAAAAAACATGGAATTTACATAGATTGTCAGACACAAAGAGACTTGTATGTTGATTCCCAAAGTCTACTGTGTTTCAGCGTGGCGGGGGATCTCACTGAATTAAAAGGAAAAAGCAAAGGTAAGGTCAGAGCTGATCTATGGCTGTTTCCTGACTGCACATACAATGTGACCAGTGGCCTCTTCTCCATTCCCACAATAACTGTACTCTCTGAAACGGTTGCTCAAGCCAAACCTCCCTCTCTCCATTTGCTTTGGTTGTATATTTGATCTCCGCAGTGGGAAAATTAGTACGAGGCACAACCCTGAGCTCTGCTATGGAGATCTGATTTATTTCCTTTCGAGTGCTGCATTGAGTGTTTGTTCTTTTTCTCGGCATTCTTTGGAAGATTAAAAAAAAAGTATTTAAAAATTAATATGAGGATTAATTCCAATCTCATCTTTCAAACATCTGCCAGGAAAGAAAAGGATTGTCCATAAACACTGAAGGGAATAGCTGCAGTATAAAGTCTCCAGTAAAATTTAAAGAGGTTATGAAAATATTATCATAATACACAGAATTTGGAGAAGTAAGGTGTTGAGGGGGTGATATTTCAATTTGAAATCTCAAGCTATCTCTAAAGCTTCTAAAAGTAAGGGGTGTTTACTAAGTCCCCGTGCATGTTGGGACTAATTTATTCTAGAAAAATTCAAATTATTGATCAATACTATCAAGGGTCTTTTTGTCTAAAAAAAAAGTGTGATATTAAAGGAAAGGGGTCAGTTAACATCTTACATCCAAACGTGAGTTACTCAGGTGACATGACTCCCCCCTACCTGGGGAAGTTTAATTAAGGTAACTGTAGCTCAGCCCCACTCGCCTGTTTTGTTTCCACTGCACCACTCTACATTCCATTAGGTTCTTATGGGGCATTAATCACCTGAACTAAAAAGTTCCCACACCTTTTGGGTTGGATTTGGTTCAGTTGGTTGGTTTTTGCTTGTTGTACACCAGGTTTTGCTGCATAGCTCAGGTTAGTCTCCAACGCATGGTCGTCCTGCTTCAGCCTTCCACCTAAGTAATAAAATTACAGATATGCAACAATGATGCCTCTTGTGAAAAAACTTCACTTGCTCTTGCTTACTGTTAATTAAGTGATTAATATTCTGCTTCTTGGTAGCAGTGGTAACCCAATAAAGAATCAATAGAATCATTTAAATTTCGGTTGAATATAAAATGTTATTTCTGTATTGTATGTTAAAAAAGAGAAATGGCTTTCATTTCAGATTGTAAAATGCTTTAATCACTGACTACTTCATAGCTACATATGCAATACAGCTATGCAGATGCCTTTACTCATAAATGGTGAATATTTAGCCATAAATAATGGATATTCTGCCCAGTTTCCAAAGAAAGAGAGAATATATGTTATTAATAAAACATGGTTATAACTAAAACTGAAAGGTATAAATAAGGCCAAAATGGATGTCCAATGACCTATCTTTACCATAAAATAATTGCCTTTGATCTCCAACCTGATTTGAACTTTTGATACTTCTTCCAATACTATACAAATTTCCTGTTTTCCTAGCCTCAAACTCATCACTAGAATTTCCCATTTCCTTAGTATATTTCTAGTCAATGCATTGTTCTGTTTTCATTTTTTCTTTTCTTGGTAAAAGTCCCGCTGCACTGAAGGAAATACGAGAATCACCATCTTCTCCTTTGTTTGTTATATTTCTAAGCTCTACCCTGCTTTTCTCTAAAAGCTGTAGTGAAATTTTAATTCTTAAAAGTGTAAGAGTGTGTGTCCTACAGAAACGGCTCCACAGTTAAGAGCATTTGCTATGGTGCTGTGACAGGGAAGATGGGAAAATAGGCCAGGACTTTAATGAGGAGGGGAAGGGATGGTGAAATAGAGGGATAAATAAGAATTGTGTTTGGAAAAACCATAGGGAGATTATATCTTATGTTTACTTAGAAATGCATTCGCTGTGGGGTGCTGGATACATGGCTAAGGGGTTAAAAGCACTGACTGCTCTTGTAAAGAACTAAGATTCAGTTCCTAGCACCCACATGGAAGGTCACATTGTCTGTAACTCCAGTTCCAGTGGATGGGATGCCTCCCTTTAGCTTCCGAAGGCATCAGACACACATGTACTACACATGCAAGCAAGACATTCATATGCATGTAATAAATCTTTAGGATGAATATATGCATAGTACTTACTAATATAATTGTATGTGTATACATATATTATGTATGTATGGTTTAAATAGAGTTACATCACTTTGGGTGATAATGTGCCCCACACACTCACACACCAAGAGCCATAGACTGTCTAACAAAAACAGTACCAGTCATGAAAACCTTCCTTTTGAGCTGGTAGTCAGAGAGCCCAGCCCGCCAGACTTCCAAAGCTTCCATTGGAGTTGATGGTCAGAGTTCAAAAGAGTTCTGCTGCTGTCCTCTGTTGGCCTCCCCAAACTTGAAGGTAGTATGTCTGAAGACACCACACACTTTGGACACAGGACTTGAAACTGATCTGAAAGCCTCCTCTTTTGGGACTGGGTCTCACAGAACAGAGAAAAGTCACAGCCATCTCTAACTCCAGTTCCATCCAGGGGATGTGACACCCTCTACTGGTCTCCCTGGGCACTAGGCATGTATGTGTGCACAGATGTATAAGCAGGCAAAACACCTATACATATAAAATAAATAAGTCTTGAAAAGAAGAAGAGATCATAAGTTTGGGAGGGAGTGGTTGGGAGACAAGGAAGGAATTTGGATCGGGGGTGTAAGTGATGTAAATGCCGAAGTCATGCATAGAATTCTCTTAAAATTTAAATTAAAAAAAGTTTTGCTGTTCTTGAAGAGAGCCTGGATTGGTTCACAGCACCCATGTGGCAACTTACAGCCATTTATAAGTCTGTTCCAGGAGATCCAACATCCTCTTCCAACTTCTATGGTCACCAAGCATGCACATTGGTTTGCTAAGAAAAATGAGCTTCAGAGGATTTTAAGAGCCATGCCTAATGGCACTTTATCTGAAGATGGGCTTTTTTTTTCCTTTTAGTTTTCCCCACATGGCACGGTGGTGGCATGTATGATGCTATCCTATGGCCAGCATATCTCTGTGTGCCTAACCCAGTCTTTGAGGTCCTTGAGGGCAAAGTACATGTCTTAATCTTCAAATCTCCATAGTGACAATTAGAGGTAATGACCTTGTTCAATAAATATTTGTTAAACAACACAGCTTGGAAAATTTGGCTGCAATGAGATACACCTTGCTTTTCTAAGACTTTACTCAAACATTCTGAGTTGTGTACAGATGATAAAGCTTTAATCTAGGGTATTATCAATGTCCTGCTCTGTTCTAGACTTAGATTAAACAACTTTTCTATAGCTCCATTTTCTTACAAGAACTGAGTTAAATACCTCCTGTTCTTTGGTCTTGGGAAGAATAACCACTATTCAGTGACAGATGACAAGATCAAGTGCTTGTGCATGAGTTTGATCAGGTCTCCATGGTGACTGCGACAAAGACAGCACCCTTGGATAAGATCGAGTGAGGATGGAATTGCTTGTGTTGTTCCAGAGCCTTCCTGCTTTCTTAGATAAGGAAGAGTGGTTTGAAAAGTAAGATAGCCAGTTTAATCAGAATGTATGATGCCTCTGTTTCACTCCCTAGGACAGTGGGGCAATTAAATGCCCTCATTTCATGAATGAATCTTGGTTAATAATGAGTGCAACACCATGCATAAGGATGCTTGTCTGAAAACACCCATCCCATGTAAAAAGGAGTCTTACTCTAACTTTTCATTCTGGGGGTTTGACTGTTGCTTATTTTGTTTTTCTGAGACAGTGTCTCATAATACAGCCTTTGCTGACCTAGAACTAAATTTGTAGATGAGGCTGGCCTTGAACTCACAGAGATTTGTCTGACTCATTCTTGCTGAAACTAAAGATGTACACCAACAGGCCAGGAAGATACATTTTTACTTGTGTGTGTGTATGTGTGTGTGCTGCTATCCTCAGAGGACAGAAAGAAACATCCAGTTCTCTGCAGCTGGCTATGAAATCTTCCCCACTCCCTTGGGAACCATATACATGTGTCTTCTAGACGAGCACCTGAGTCAGTTCTCTTTTGTTTTCTTAGTTCTTGATTTCCACACTCACCAAAAGTATGATTTGGGATGAATCTCTGCACTTCTATCTATTTGTGATATGGGATGTCTTTCTGTTGCTGTAAAATAAAAGAACTGTCTTGGCCTATGGCAGATATCTTAGAAGTAGACAGAGAAATTGGAGCATAGATAGGAGAAGGAAGACGAAGTCAAAAGAGACACCATCTAGCCACCCAAGAATCAACATGTAAAAGGAACACAGATAAGCCATGGACTACATGGTAACATAGAATAATGGAAATGGGTTAAATTAAGATGCAAGAATTAGCTGGCAATATGATAAGAGTGATAAGCCAAACAGAATGCAAGCATCTGAATCATTTTGGGGTCCTAAGCAGTGGTAGAAGATCCAGATCTTGGGACTAGACCAGGCCAGAAACTAATTATTACAAATGATGTCCCTAGGTAGGCACATATACCCACATAAAGCCTGAGAAATCTTTAAAAGCATTCTATAGCACAGAAATGGAGACAAAGACAGCTTCTGAATTGTGTCTCTGATGTGAGTCATGGTACAGAGATGGCATGCTGTGCAGGCTTGAATTACAAAATGGCAGGCAGTTTAAGCTGCAACAAGGCCAGTTCCCAAAGTCTCACAGAAGGCTTGGTATAAGCAATAAGCTGCATATGATAGATTTAAGGTTTCTGTTTATACAGGCAAAAAGGGAACAGAGTCAAAGATGGTTTCTTGGTAACAGCATTTCTGGGACTGCTCTGTTTGCCGGCAGCAAGCAGTGGTACAACTCCTTTAAGAGACACTTCTTGACTCAGCTTTGGCTTCTTTAAGAAGCCCTGCTGCCAAATACTTAAATGGAGTTCATAAGCAGTGGGCATCCGGTGCTCTAGTTTGTGACAATGTGAATCCTAAGTTTCCCCAGAGCTGGAGTGATAAATAGCACCACAATATTTAGTTACTGCTTCCCAGAATTGAGAAGGTAAGCTGAGGCTCTGGTCAGAAAGCTGAGCAGAGGAGAGTCAGCAGCCAAGGCAGCTCTGTAGAGTCTGACATTTTAAAAGCTCTTTTGATTAGAAAATAATTAAGGATATGCAATAAAACAGCTTCAGATGGAGAAAACCTCTAAATAGGTTACAATGTGTGTGAAAAAGAATATGTAGGCTTGGAGAGTAAAGAAAAAGGGTAGAGAAATTTCTTTTAAAAAGAGAAATAAAGTAATAAAAATATAATAGGTCACATAAAGATGGAAAATACACTAAGAGTCTGTATTATGGTTATTGTTGTGTTTTCCTTTAATTTTTTAACTGTTAATGAGCTAACTGTAGAAAGACATTTGATTGCAAAGGATGCTAAGTTAAACACACACATATATATTTTAAAGGTATTTTGACTTTGAAATATTTGGGGGTCTAAGGATATACTGCTTTGGAAAAGAGGTTCTGCTTTTGTTTCCACAGAAGATGAGAACCTGTGGATTGCTTCCAAACTAATATGGTTTGATCAAGGAAGACCGTCATGAAAAATCTCTGGTGGGAAGAGATGGCCACATCTGTTTTAAGGCTGCAAACTAAGATGACACAGGCTCAGGACCTTCATAAGATTTACAGTACCCCCAAACAGCAGAAAGTAGTAATAAAAAGCTACACCCAAACTCCCAAAATATTGTTTATGTTTATTTTCATTATAAATGGTTAATGGTCATAGTCAATCTCTTTCTAAAGAAAAAAAAAGGAGATATGATATAAGAGTGATTTTAAAAGGTAGATTATCAAACCTATTTTAATTAGAAAAATCCAGCTATTAATCTCAACATATTTTACATTGGTATGGATTTTGGTTTATTGATACAAATTTAAGATCAATTTTGTTATACTATATGTATATTCCTACTCTTGTTTAAGATATATGTTAATGCAATTCATTTAAAATTGTAATGTATAATTAAGAAAAGCAGGTTAATATGATAACCAAACTTGTAGTCATGTTAGTTAGGTTTTTGTAAGTATACAAAGGTATATTTCAATTAGATAGGTAATCTTCAAACACTTCTAAAACCTACAGAATATGACATTTAAAATATTTCAAGAACTTAGACTTTTCTGGACAGTGAGACAGGTCTGTTCCTGGCAGCACAAATCTACTTCAAGAGAATGATGGGCATTGAAGAAACTCCATAAGTAATTTACTTTCCTTGTGGCAAAGGTTAGCCACTGGACAAGAAACTGTTCTTGTCTCAGCTCTGACAGTATGCTGTATAAACTAGATGTGCAGGACCCATAAGAAAGTAGCCTCTGAATTTTGGCAGAACAAGATGAGATGGTCCTTCAGGTTTCTGCTTCACAGAGAAAACTGTCAGACTTACTTCAGGACATGAGGAGAAGTGATTGACAAACTATGCCAGAAAGGGTAGAGCAGTTCTTCAAATTTCCTGCATCACTGAAAGGTATGCCAGAGACTCTGGCCCTGTAGGCTGAAGATGGGTGCCCCCCCCCTGTTACAAAGGAACTTTAGGTGACTATTCAGGTAGACAGGTGTCATTTCTGTCATTTCTAGATTTTGGAAGTTGCTTGTACTTCCTGTTTACTCAGGTAATATTATATCCTTCTGTGGTCTTTGATATAGTTGAAGATTAGATAGTTATAACTACAGTTTTTCTTAGTTATTTTAAAAGATATATTAGATGTGAAACTTCAGACTCACAATGATTAAGATGATAGAATATTTTCTTTAATTTTGCTAAATAGAAATAGACTAGATATTGTAACTGTAATTTTTGCTTGATAGCTGTTTTTTTATACGTAACTTTGCTATGTTGAAATTGAAACTTTCCTTTTTGATTAGACAGAAAGGGGGAAGTGGTGTGGGATGTCTTTCTGTGTGCTGTGAAATAAAAGAACTGTCTTGGCCTATGGCAGGCATCTTAGAAGTAGGCATAGAAATTGGAACATAGTTAGAGGAAGGAGGGTAGAATCAAAGGAGATACCATTCAGCTGCCCAAGAAGCACCATGTAAAGAAATAGGTAAGTCACCAACCACATGGCAAGACAGAATAATGAAAATGGGTTGAATTAAGATGCAGGAGTTAGCTAGCAATATGCCTGAGCCATAGGCCAAGCACAATGTAATTAATATAAGCATCTAAGTCATTTTGGGGGTCCTAAGCAGCAGCGGGAAGATCTAGACCTTGCAACTACACAGGGCTAAAAACTTAGTACATATTTGATATGCTTTTATGAAGAGTTAGTTATTTTTATTTTTCTGTTTGTCCAGCAAGTATGTATGTGTCCTATGTTTGTTCCTGGTGCCTTCAGAGACCAGGAGAGGGTGTCAAACTCTACCGTGGGCTGGAGTTACCAGTGGTTGTGAGCTCCCTTGCAGGGGCTGGAAACTGAACTCTGGTCCTTGGCAAGTTCAATAAGTGTTCTTTACTTATGAGCTATCTCTCCAGTCCTGGGGTATTCTAAGCTTCTTCTAATAAAAAATGATAAACATGAACTAAGTTTCTGTGTATGGTGTGTGTGTGTTGTGTGTTCATGTTGTTGGAGATCAACCCAAGGCTTCATGCATGTCAGACAAGCCCTCTATTACTGAGTACTCCCTATCAAAAGGTTTTCTTATCCAGATAGTAGGTTTCTCAGCAGACACACTAAGCCAGATCAAGCCAAATTAGAAGTAAAAGACCAGGTTTATGGGTGAAGCATTCCTGGGGGCCTCCAGCCCCCAGAGATCCAAGCAGGAGAAGGGGCAGGAGAAAAATCACAGAGACATTCTACAGAAAGGGACCTAAATACCTCTACATACCCTGTGATGGTGCATCCTTCACAATGTGCTTGTGCCCGTTTATGAGCTTTGGGATAGAGACTTGGGGGTGGTGACAGCCTCCGAGGAGGAACTGCCATGGCTTCTGACAGTTTTTCTGAGAGCGCAGGGTTTGGAGACAGAGAGAAGTGGAGCCGAAGCTGGAGATTTTAGTGGAACCCCTATCCCTGTCATTTTTATAACCCCTCTACTGCTGAAGTTCTGTAACGCTAGTTGGAAAACATCATATGGCTGGTTCCTCCTGGTTGTGAACTGTGGAGGCTGTCTGAAGGGATAAAGAGTTAAGAAGCTGCTTGTTCAGAGGCTCCAAGCAGATACTACTTGTCTAGTTTAGGATATATCAACAGCTGGGTCCCCTGCCCTTTTCACCTTATCTGAGTGGTCAGCTTCCATCTGTCAATGACTGAGAAGTCACTGAAGATTTGCTCTGGTTCCAACAGTGGTAAGAGTCAAGAGTTCTTACCCTTACTTCTTCTGAGAAGGAACTGTGACCTGTAAGTGAAAAGCAAACAAACCCTTTTCTCCTCAAAGTTGCTTTTGGTCAGAGTGTTTTACCACAGCAGCAGAAAGGAAGCTAAAACAATGGCAAGCATTGACTAAAACAACAAAGCTAAATTCAAAATTCTCCAAGTTATATCAACGTAAGGAAATTAATACACTTTCAAGTGACTTTGTTGTTATTTGCAGCGTGTGTGCTTTTGAAATCTTTGGAAAAGTATAAAAGCCAGGAAAATAGCCATACTCCTCAATAACCAATAGGCTAATAAAAAAGTTAAAAGAGAAATTAAAATTTACTTTGAGCAACTGGAATTGGAAGCACAATATACCAAGGACTTTGGGATGCTCAGATGAGATTCCCAGATGCAAGCTTAGATCAATAAATGCTTACATCAAAGAGAAATAGATGTGAAGGAGCAGATGCTTCAGTGATAACCCAAGGGTCTGATTTGGAAATCTGACATATTCTATTATATTGTAAATATAAAAGAATCAAGTTCTTTTTTTTGTTAAGCCCAATAATTTATCATTTTTAATTTAAAGAATTCAGAATAGGCAACAAAATGTTCAATGGGTAAAAGGGACTGACTTTTAAAAGTTGTCTTCTGACTTGATAGATATATGCTTCATGGTTAAAGAGAATCTACAACACACACACACACACACACACAAATTAGTATAGTATAGTATAGTACAAAATAGAATAAGACAAAAATAATTCAGAAACTTAGCAGTTAAGAATACTCACTGTTGATCATGAGAACCAGGGTTCAGATCTCAGTGCCCATCTAACAAGCCAGGCATGGTTCTGCACATATCTATATAACCCCAGAGATAATGGAGGAAGAGACAGGAAGATCCCTAGGGCTTACTGACTGCCTAGCAGAAAAAAATGAAGTCCAGGTTCAGGGAGACACCCTGCTTCAAAGAAATAATGTGGAAAATAATAGAGGAGGACATCCAGTTCCCTGCGACAGAAGATCACATAACCACACAAATACATGTGCATACACCATGCCTTTATATAACACACTCATGCTTGCACACTGAAACATGGATTCCAGCCAACTTCTTAGGGTAAAAAGAGTCCTCAGCCTGACTTGTTGCTTCTACAGGATACCAGAATGCCTGCCTACGCCTGCTTTAAATAGCTTCTTTTCCCAGTTGTTTCACTTCCGGGTTCAACTCCACACCATAATCCTAGAGTAGGATTAAACTGTTTGGTAGTTAGGCCTTGAACTCACAGAAACACAGAAAGATCTCTCTTTGGAGTTATGGGATTAAAGGCGTAGGTCACCACTCATCTTTCCCATGCTGGGATTAAAGGTGTGAGTTATCGCTCTCTGACCTGGCTTGACTGTGGATGGATCTGTTCTCTGATATTCCAGGCTGGCTTTATTAAATGAAATCTATATCACGACAGCACACATACACAATTTTCTAAAATAAAAATACAATTAAGCCTTTGTGTTATATTTGAGCAATCTATTTTTTTTAAAGAATAGTTATTTTTTTTGATTTATTTATTTATTATGTATACAGTTTTACAGAAGAGGGCGCCAGACCTCATCATAGATGGTTGTGAGCCACCATGTGGTTTTCCTAGGAATTGAACTCAGGTCCTCTGGAAGAACAGTCAGTGCTCTTAACCTCTGAGCCATCTCTCCAGCCCCGAGCAATCTATTGATTGGCTCTCTGGATTTAACTTAAAAAGCCATGGTCATTGATTTAGTAGCAGCTCTCCCAGGATCAGTCTTGCTGCTACCCCGGAGATCACTGCCACCAATAAAACTCCTTATCTGCACCACGCCCTGTCCTGTAAGACCCAGAGAATGTTAAAGAGAACTGGACAGAAAGACCATAAGAGCCAGAGTTGGAGAGAACTACTTTAAAACTGAAGCACAGATGAGCTCTCAAGCTGTGGTTGCCTGCAGGGGACCTTCACAAGATCAAGTCAGCCAACATTCCAGCATGGGGAGGGAAGGACTCACAAGACCCCATCCTCTAGCTGAGGATCATCGGTAGCTGATGTCTTCTGGAGGAGACAGAATCACTTTCCTTCAGGGCTATGGCCTATGGTAGGTAACCTATGATCTATGGATGTACATCGGTGCGTGTACAATCCACACTAATTAGACCCAGTGTGTTCAGGGGGAAGGCAATATGAAATTGAGAGGAAGACATGGTCTGGGAAGAGTTTGGGGTCCAGAATGGAGGGCAGAAATGTATATGAAATTACTAAAGAATAAATAAAAATGTTTCAAATATATAAGCTTGTATCTATAACCATGAATGAACTATTGTTCCCACAATGTCAGAGATAAGGAAAATGGGCTTGAAAATAAACGGAAGTTTTCTGCATTTAGGGAAATAAACATATTTTCCACTTTGCCATTTGGTGGATGATACTAAAGAAAGTTTGAAAGCAAAGCCAGCCATGGGCATGAATCTGAGCCCTGGGCATCACTCTTCCAACATATGACTTTGTCTTGGGGGCTGGAGCAAGGGATAGACAGAGCAGGGGACCAATGTTCCAGTTAAAACTGTAGCCTTTGTCCCTGGCCCAGGACTCTAGTAACATTCCCTCATAGGAACCCCAGTGGGAATAATCTACACTTTGTACCCGGGAAATTATACATGGAATTTCTATTCTCCAGAACTCA
The DNA here is from genome assembly GCA_004025045.1 of Sigmodon hispidus. Classification (NCBI taxonomy): domain Eukaryota; kingdom Metazoa; phylum Chordata; class Mammalia; order Rodentia; family Cricetidae; genus Sigmodon; species Sigmodon hispidus. The sequence goes on from PVIH01001345.1 coordinate 236,638, forward strand.
GCAATTGATCTCTGAACACATCCACACACACCACTGTCTCCCCAACTCTCTGTAGTGTGTAGATGTGGTGTAATGTGTGTGTGTGTGTGTGTGTGTGTGTGTGTGTGTGTGTGTGTGTGTGCAGGGGTGAGGGTGGGAAGGAGAGACAGGGAAGGGAAATTTAGCTAAGAAGACAGTCTAAAGTCCTGACAGTCAGGACTGAATTAAGAAGCCAGAGATTGCTGCTTTCAAACTGCCCTTAATTGTGGTGTGTGTGTGTGTGTGTGTGTGTGTGTGTTATGAGTCTACTGACTTTCCTCCAAGTGATGTTGACACCTGTCTGCTCAGATAAATTAATGGTCCCACCTCCACAGACTCACAGATGCTGGCAGTATCGGAGAGGGCACAGGTGCAGAAAAAGAGGAAGGCAGAGAGGAGGAAAAGGGGATATGGAATGTTGGCAACTGAGAACGTTTTTTGCTTTTTTTTGTTCTGTTTCATTTTTTTTTTTTGAGACAATCTTACTGGAAGCCCTGGCTGGCCTGGAACTCACTATATACACTAGGTTGGCTGAAACTCACTGGGATGTGCCTTGCCTGTACCTCCCAAACACTGGGACCAAAGAATTATTGTACTTTTGTAAAGCAGTATAATGGGGGGGTGTCCCAATATAAGCTAGTGTTCAAAAGTTTAAAGAGCTGGAAATGCCAATCATCCTGTCTTGATCTTTGCATGCTCTATATGTGCATCAAATGATCTCAATGAACCCCATGAATGCGTACAATGGTACAATGTATGTGAGCTTGTGTGTGTGTGTGTATGTGTTTGTGTCAATTAACAGTTAATTTTTTTACATTAACAGCTGTACACCAGGCTAGAAGAGTAAATCAGGGTTGTTGAGTGCTTGACTACCATGTATAAAGCACCCTGGGTTCATCCCCCAGCACTGTATTCAACTAGGTATGGTGATGTGTGCCTGTAACAGCAACAATGAGAAAGTGGAGTCGGAGAAACAGAAGTTCAAAACCATCTGTAGCTACAAGACTAGCCTGAGCTATATGAGATGCTATCAGAAAAAAAAAAAGGAAAAAAAGGAAAAAAAAAGAAAAACCGAGTTGGAAACTTGGCTCAGCTGTTCCAGGAAGGAAGTTTTGTTCTCAGCGTGCAAAGGGCTCACAAATGCCTTTACATCCAGCTCTCCAGGCGATCTGATGGATCTTCTATCCTCCCATGGGCACTGCATTCATGTGCACAAAATTACATAAAAACATACAGAATTAAAAATAAAAGCTGAAACAATCAAATAAAAACAATGTGACTAAAGATAAGGGTATCATTATAGCATATATGAATGTATAGATATACATATATATTAAGGAACTTTTTAACGCAAAGTAGAGATATTGCACTACCCATCAACCCTTGCTCCCTTCCAGCTGTGTATAGGATTTTATACATTTCCCTGACTTTGCTTCCGTGGTTCCAATGAGCATAAATCTCATAGACTCATGTATTTGAACACTTGGTCCCTGTCTGGAGAGCTGGCGTGGCCTTGCTGAAGGAAGCATATCACTGGTGGTGGGATTTGAGAGTTCTTTTTTAGCCTGATTCTACTTTGTTTTCGTTGCTGCTTCCTGCTCTGGCCAACATGCCTGGCTGTCACCACGACAGACCCTTAGCCCTCCAGAACTGTCAGGCACATGTTTCCTTTTGTAAGTTCCCTTTGTTGTGGTGCTTTATCACAGCAACAGAAAAGTAAGTGATACAACCCACCACCAAACAAAGAATGGCTGTTGCTGTGAGGAACCTGACTGTGTTGTTGGTGGAGGGAAGAATGTGGAAGACCTTGGAAGTGTACCAGAAAAGCAGGTGAATGCTGCAAGCAGAATGGCAAGGTCCATTCTGGTAGAATCCTGGAATACAGTATTGCTCAGAGAAGTGAGCGTTTGGCAGGCCCAGCCTGCAAGGATTCAGATAACAGTATTAGCAACCGGGCCAAGGGTCATTCACCTATATTGGCAAAAATATGACTATTTTTAGCCAGTGTCCTGAGAACTTGCCTAGAGTTATATTAAAAAGTAATAGATTAATTTTGGCCAGAGAAAAGATAACATTGAGTCTGATTTTGCTACTGATTTCTCTTACATGGGTCTACAATAAAAATGAGCAAGTGGGGCAGAAAAAAAGACAAAATGTACAATTTAGAGAGAAAAAAGAGCACCAGAGAGAGGATTGTCATTAAGGAGATTAGTGCACTTAGGCAGAGACTCCTGCTCTGCTGTAGAACAAAGGGAAAGGTTCCCCAAGACAAGATCCATCCAGATAAGTTTCTATCTGAAAGGAATAGTATCTGGCTCCTAGAAAGCAATTTCTTCATGCAAAAGATGCAACCAGTGTGATGAAATGGGTGAAATACCATCTCAAGCTGACACCTAAATTTGGCAGTGCTGTCCACAAAGAATTGGCTTAAAGGACATGAAGAGAGCCAGAGTTGGGATGAGGTGGCACAAAGCATTAATCCCAGAATTTGGGAGGTAGAGGATGAAGATCCCTGAGTTCAAGACCAGCCTGGTCTACAGAGCAAGTTCCAGGACAGCAATGGCTACATAGAGAAACCCTGTCTCAAAAAAATAAAAAAAAGAAAGGAAGGAAGAAATGAAAGAAAGGAGGAAGGAAAAAATAGATTTTTTAAGAGGGCCTGAAGAGATGGCTCAGCAGTTAAGAGAACCCGGTTCAATTCCCAGAAGCCACATAGCAGTTTATAAGTGCCTATGACTCCAGTTTTAGGGGGTCCGACACCTTCATACAGATAAGCAAAACATAAATGCACATGAAATAAAAATAAATAATTTAAAAGAGCACCAGAGAGAAGAGGTCTAACCCTTCTGCTGCAGAGGGCAACTGAAGCCATCAACCGTTGCAGGGAAGCCCGTGTGAGGCCATTGTCTGAAGCTGTCAGAGTGAAGCTTGGGTTGCAATGCAAAGCCTAAAAGTTGGAGATCCAGAGCCAAGGAGAGCTGCACACAGGCAGTAGAATCAGCTAACGAGAGATGTTTGCTTCAGTCACCATGTCCAGAAGAGCAGATCTATATAATGCCTGTGATTCCAGACATGGAGCTCTAAGACTGATGCTCGCCTGCCCTGCTGGAATTTGTTCTTGCTTTGGTCCAGTATTCCCTCTCTATGGACCCTTCCCACTCTTGGTATGGGAATATATTGTTTGTGCTATTATACATCAGAAGTATGCAATTTTCTTCTTTTTCTTGCAGGCAGACAGAATTAAGAAATTACCTTGAGTCTCAAAATAAACCTTAGACTTTTACTCAATGCTGAGACTGTGGTAGACCATGGGGATTTTGAAACTAAACTAATGCATTTTACATTATGATATGGCTACAAGCCTGTGGGGGTCAGGTGGTGGGATGTGGTGATTTGAAAAGAATGGCCTCCAGGGGGTCATGTGTTTGAACACTTTGTCATCCCCGGGGGAGGTCCTAGAATGAGCTGGACCTTGATGGACAAACTTAGAGAGTTCATTGTTTGATCCACTTCCAGCTTGCTCTTTCTACTTTCTGTACTGGCTCCATTCCTTCTGGCTTCCACAACTTTCTGTCATGGCCTCTTATCCCTCTGAAATCTTAAGCTCAAATAAATTTCCCAGCTGTTATTGTCTTAGTCACAATAGTTTATCACAGCAATGGAAAAGTAACTAATATACTTCCAAAACATAATTTCTAGCTATTTTATTTTTAACAAAACATATTTATTTAATATTTATTCAGCATTGATAAGGAAGCAGGAAACAATCATCTCCAAACTTGGCTGATCATAAAGGTTATTATGGTGTTGGAGGCAATGCTGATCCATGAATCTATCCCAGAATTCTTCAATTCTGAGAGCTTCTGAATGATGACTACACTCCACAGGCATTGTCATTGGGCAGAGCTGTCGAATACACGGGTTTTCAAGTCTACTTCCTAAATCCTCCATTTACCAAGCTCTGACCTGAGTCAGTCACTTAATGTATCAGCATCTCTGTTTCTTTATCTACAAACTGAGGATAACAATCTTTACTATTTGGTAGGATTGCCAGGAGGATGGAATAAAAAATAATGAATTTACCATAGCACTTGGCACAGAGTAAATGTCCAGTAAATGCAAGTAACAATATTGGAGAGATAATATCTTTCCTTGGCAAGGGTGAACTGAGAGAGATACCATCTTCAGTCTGTAGATGAATATAGACTAAGACATAGTCACTGAGAAAACAGAATCACCAAATCTGACAATGTTCAAAAATCATAAAACGAGACAAAGAACCAGGACAGCAGTCTACCTTCTGTTAAAACAAAGCCCAGTATCTTGACACTTAAAAAGCACTTAAATGTAGTAAATGTGAATATTCCCCCACTCCTTTCCCTTGTCTTTAATTTCTAAACCCAAGGATGTAGCTATCATGGTAAAAACCCGCCGTGAGATATGTTTTAAATGGGGTTTATTTTGTGAAAATCACTTACAAAACAGAGAAGGTTTTAAGAGAAAATGAAGGGATAAGGTTGCAGCGCACCAGAGCATTTCTAAGGAAACTCCTCATCCCCACACTGCACGTTCGAACTCCTGCACCACTGGCTCGAACTACGCACCCCGGAAGCCACGTCATCAGTCCGAAAACCCGTGCAACTGGTCGGGAACTCTAGCGAGAGAATGCCAGCTTCCTGTCCTGATCCTCTCCCTCGGAGGTCTACTTCCGGAATCCTTTCCAGTTAACCACGCCCCACTCGTCTCCAGTCCTCTGCATTCACATGTATAGTTCCGGATTTCCCGCTACATCTCCCCGTTTTGTCTCAATAGGAAGGTTATAAACTAGGTATAAAACTACATACTATAGGGATCATCATAAGACAGTGTCTGGGAAAGAGAAAGGTACTAACATAAGTGAGGTCAAACTACTGCTAACAAACAACAACTACAAAGTACAATTTAATATCTAAAATGTTGATACGAGAAAATGCACAGGGATTGCTTTAAGGCTGTTTATCTTAAACAATAGAGTTCTCACACTTGAGTGTCTTTGCTGAAATGTGAAGTAATAACAACCTCAACTATCTAATCTTCAACACCGTCAAGACCTGAGAAGGAAAATATGTACCTAAAGTTGGAAGTGTGAAGTAACTTCCAGAATTTAGGAGAAGACAATGACAGTTAACTACCTGGACAGTCATCCACCACTTCTCTGTATAACGGGAGCATCCATCCTTGTGGCTACTGGCCTAGGATATCTGACAAGTCTCCATAGAAGCAAGGTATTTTTTGGTAGGACCGTCTTATCCTGGCTAGGTAGGCTTCAGCAGTCTCTATCCCTCATCCTGCAGGTCCATTTCGGACAGTGAGCACACTGACAGCAGTAGGGGCAAGTGCAGTCCTTTTGCCCCTCAGGCCATTATTCGCCAAACAAGACAATCTCTTTGCAAGATGTCTGTGATGCTCAACACCACCTTGAGAAAGGAACGGTGATGCCAGGAGTTGTCATGTCTCTCAAGGCCAAATTTGAGATAACAAAATCTTGAATGCCATATTCTCTCAGTCTATGAAGT
>PVIH01001346.1:0-118517 GCA_004025045.1 Sigmodon hispidus
TTACTTCATACTTCCAACTTTAAATATATATTTTCCTTCTCAAGTCTTGACAATATTAAAAATTAAATAATTAAAATTGTTATTACTTCACATTTCAACAAAACACTCAAATATTAAAACTCTACTGTTTAAGATAAACAGCCTTAAACCAATCCCTATACATTTTCTCATATCAACATTTTAAATATTAAATTATACTTTATAGTTGTTGTTTATTAACAATAGTTTAACCTCACTTATGTTAATACCTTTCTCTTTCCCAAACACTGTCTTATAATAATCCCTATAATATATAGTTTTATACCTAGTTTAAAACCTTCCTATTTAAACAAAACAAAAAAAATAACAAAAAATCAAAAACTATATATATATAAACAATCACATCATAAAACTAAAAACAAACAAAACATAGTTAACTAAAAAAGATTCCAAAAATAGACCTTCAAAAAAAAAAAAAACCAAAACAAAAAATCGTCATTCTCTCACAAAAATTCCCCAAACAAATACACAGTTCACTCCAGCTGCCCAAGAGTTCAAACATACGACATAAAAATAAAAAATCTTCCTTAAAAAAAATCCAACACACTACAACCTCATCCTGTCATCTTCTCCTAAAACCGACTCTATTTTATAAACTATTTTCACCAAATAAACCCTATTTAAAACATATCTCAAAACAAATTTCTACCACAATAACCTGATCTTCGACAAAGAGGCCCAAAATATTCAATGGAAAAAGGATAGTATATTTAACAAATGGTTTTGGCATAGCTGGATGGAAGTGTGTAGAAAAATGCAAATAGATCCGAGCCTGTCACCCTACACAAAACTCAAATCCAAGTGGATCAAAGACATCAACATAAACCCAGCCACTTTAAACTTGATATAAAAGAAAGTGGGAAATACACTTCTACAAATTGGCACAGGCGACCACTTTCTAAATATAACACCAGTGGCACAGACACTAAGATCAACAATCAATAAGTGGGACCTCCTGAAACTGAGAAGCTTCTGTAAAGCCAAGGACACTGTCAATAGGACAAAATGACAGCCTACAGAATGGGAAAAGATTTTTACTAACACTACAAGTGATAGAGGACTGATCTCTAAGATATATAAAGAACTCAAGAATCTAGAGCCCAAAACTTTGAATAACCCAATCAAAAAATGGGGTTCAGACCTAAAAAGGGAATTCTCAGCAGAAGAATTACGAATGGCTGAAAGGCACCTGAAAAAGTGCTCATCATCTTTAGCCATCAGAGAAATGCATGTGACACCTGTTAGATTGGCTAAGATAAAAGACACAGAGGACAGCCTATGCTGGAGAGGATGCTGAGCAAGGGGAACACCCCTCCATTGTTGGTGGGAGTGTAAGCTTGTTCAGCCACTTTGGAATGTAGTATGGCGGTTTCTCAGAAAATTGAGAATCAATCTCCCCAAGGATCCAGCAATACCACTTCTGGGTGTATACCCTAAAGATGCACAGTCACACTCCAAAGGCATTAGCTCAACTATGTTCATACCAGCATTATTTGTAATAGCAAGAACCTGGAAACAAACTAGATGCCCCTCAACTGAAGAATGGATTAACAAACTACATCTACACAATGGAGTACTACTCAGCAGTAAGAAAAAATATCATCCTAAAATTTGTAGGCAAATGGATGGATTTGTAGAATATCCTCCTGAGCCAGTTATCACAAACCCAGAAAGATAAGCAGGGGATGTATAGATTTTCAAAGTATGACCTGATAATTCTCTGGATTTCCTAGGAGTCTGTTGTTATGTCCTCCTTTTCATTTCTGATTTTGTTAATTTGGATACTCTCTCTCTGCTCTTTGGTTAGTTTGGATAAAGGTTTATCTATCTTGTTGACTTTCTCAAAGAACCAAGTCTTTGACTCATTGCTTCTTTGTATTGTTCTCTTTGTTTCAACTGTATTGATTTCAGCTCTGTTTGATTATTTCCTGCCATCTACTCCTTCTAGGTGAGTTCTAATTGATTCTAATTGTTCTAGGGCTTTCAGCTGTGCTCTTAGTTCTCTTGTGTGGGATTGCTCTAGGTTTTTCATATAGGCATCTAGTGCTATGAATTTTCCTCTTAAGACTGCTTTCATTGTGTCCCACAAGTTTGGGTATGTTGCGGATTCATTTCTGTTAAATTCTAGGAAGCCTTTGATTTGTTTCTTAATTTCTTCCTTGAGTGGTTCAGTTGAGTAATGTTTACTTTCCATGAGTTGGTAGGCTTTCTGTGATGTTTGATGTTGATGAACTTTAACTTTAGACCATGGTGACCTGATATGGTACAAGGAGTTATACCCATTTTTTGTACCTGTTGATATTTGCTTTATGACCGAGTATGTGGTCAATTTTAGAGAAAGTTCCATGGGATGCTGAGAAATGTGTATATTCCTTTGTGTTTGGGTGGAAGGTTTGATATATATCTATTAAGTACATTTGGGTCATAACTTCTGTTAGATCCCTTATTTCTTTGTTGAGTTTCTGTCTGGTTGACTTATCCAAGGGTGAAAGTGGGGTATTGAAGTCTTCCACTATTAGTGTGTCAGATGTGATACAAGGTTTAAGCTTTAGTAGTATTTCTTTTACATATGTAGATGCCCTTGTGTTGGGGACATAAATATTCAGGATTGAAACTTTGTCCTGGTGGATGTTTCCTAAGATGAATAAGTAGTGTTCATTCTCGTCTCTTTTTATTGATTTTAGTTTAAACTCTATTTTGTTAGATATTAGAATGGCTACACCAGCTTGTTTCTTAGGGCGATTTGATTGGAAAGCCTTTTCCCAATCCTTTACTCTGAGCCTGTGTCTGTCTTTGAAGTTGAGGTGTGTTTCCTATATGCAGCAGAAGGATGGTTTTTGTTTTTGTATCCATCGTGCTAGGGTGTGTCTTTTCATAGACATATTGAGTCCATTAATATTAAGGGATATTAATGAACAATGATTGTTATTTCCTGTTATTTTTTGTGGTAGCTTGCATTTCCTTTTTTGGGGGAGTTCTTCTGTGGGCTTATAAATTGTTTGTGGTTACATGGGTGTTTCTGGTTTCCTTAGGTTGGAGGTTTCCCTCTAGGTCTTTTTGTAGAGCTGGATTTGTGAATAGGTATTGTTTAAATCTAGTTTTGTCATGAACTATCTTCTTTATTCCATCTGTGTTAACTGATAGTTTTTCTGGGTAGGGGTGTCTTTTAGTGTCTGTATAATGTCTGACCAGGACCTTCTTGCTTTCATTGTTTCCATTGAATAGTTGGGTGTTATTCTGATGGGTCTGCCTAATAGGTGATTTGGCCTTTTTCCTTTGTAGCTCTTAGTATTTTTTCTTTGTTCTGTAGATTTAGTGGCTTGATTATTATGTGGCAGCAGACTTTTTTTGTGGGGCTAGTCTGTTTGATGTTCTGTAGGCTTCCTGTATCTTTATAGGGATTTCCTTCTTTAGATTGGGGAAGTTTTCTCCTATAATTTTGTTAAATATATTTTCTGTGCCTTTGAGCTGGTGTTCTTCTTCGATTCCAATTATTCTCAGATTTGGCTTTTTCATGGTATCCCAGATTTCCTGGACATTTTGTGTTATGACTTTTTTGTTTTAGTGTTTTCTTTAACTGATGTATCTATTTCCACTATTGAGTCTTCCAGTCCAGACATTCTCTCTTCCATTTCTTGAATTCTGTTGGTTATGCTTGAATCTGTGGTTCCAGTTCTTTTCTTCAGGTTTTCTATTTCCAGCTTTGTTTCAGTTTGTGCCTCTTTTTATCACTTCTATTTCAATTTTTAATTCCTGGAATGTTTCTTTCACCTGGTTGTTTTCTTTTTCTTGGTTTTCTTTCTTTCAGGGATTTGTTCATCTCTTCCAATTTTTTTGTTTGTATTTTCTTCAATTTCTTTAAGGGAGTTTTTTATATCCTCTTTTAAGGCTTCTATTAGCTTCATAAGGCTGCTTTTAAGGTCCTTTCCTTCTGTTTCCTCTTCATTGTCATGTTCAGGTCTTGAAGCTATAGAACCACTAGTTTCTTCTGGTAGTGTCTTGTTGATCTTTGTATTGTTGTATGTATTCGTGCACTGGCATCTGCCCATTGTTTCCTCTATTCACTCTTGGTCAGCTCTTGGTAGGCTCTTAGTCACCTGTGTGTCCAAAGGGTTGGCTGGTCCTGTGCAGTCACAGTGAGATGACACCAACTGTGACCTGTGCAGGAGGTGGCCCGCTGAGGCTGTGCCCCATCTCCAGGCTAGGGTTTGAAGAGCAGAAGTCTGTGCTTGGCCTGAGTGAGTGAAGGGATGATCCTCACCTCTCACCTCCTAGTTGTGCTTCCAGGGCCTCGGCTGCTCCTGTGCAGTTGCTGAATACAATTGGTTATATGTATCCATATGACAGTCAGTGGTTGACATCAAGTGTCTTCCTCAGACTATTTCTACCTGACTTTTGGAGTTAGGGCTCTCACTGACCCTGGAGTTCACCAATTAGCTAGTGGCCAGCTCCAGAGATCCTCCTACCCCATTTCCCCAACCATTCTGCTAGGGTTACAAAATCTATGTAGCTGGGTGCCACACCCAGATCTTAGGTAACTGCTGAGGATTTAAACTCATGTTCTTCTGTTTATGTAGCAAGTGCATTTACTGACTGAGCTATCTACCCAGCCCTCCTTTATTTAGGAGCATGTGTGTTTATTTTTATTTGTAGAATCAAGGTCTTGTGATACAGCCTAGGTTGGTCTAAAACTTGTGTTCTTCCATGCTTTGATGTCCTTAGTGCTGGGGTTATAAGTATTAACCACCAGGCCTAACTGTAATTGTGTTTCTATATACTAAAAATGAAAAATAAAAATACAATTTAAAATAGCAATGAATATAATAAAATACCATTGGCAGACTTATGCATGGTTATAAAATATTGCTAAAAAATATAGGAGACTTACATAAACACAAAATATTCCATGATTATGGATGGAAAACTTGTAATTGCTATGGTTTGAATACTGCAATATTCTTAAATCCAACTTAAGACACATTCAACAACAGGGATACCATACCTTATACCAGATACCTAGCTAACTATTCTGTGCTAGTGAATCATGTTTATTAGAGAAGATTCTACAACCTCCAATTTCCTAGACCAACATAACCCTTAACAATAACCTATACACATCTGTCCTTATTATATCCACAGTTAAGTGTAGTCTTCCATCTTTCACTAAGAAAACTTCTCTGTGCAATGGAGACCAATCACTATAGAAAACCATAACCAACCAAAATACATAGTTGTGAAGTCCAGTCTCAATGAATACATTAGCTACAAAACACTCCCACATAAGTCTCATGGAAAGACTGGAAGAAAGGGTAGAAAAATTATTAGAGCCAGAGGATCAGAGTTTTGTGGTGTAGGTGCCACTCCTGGTGCTGGGATTAAAGCTCTCTCCCCAATATTCAGGTTTCATTAGATATGTAATATATATCCACACAAAGCCCTTATAATTCTGTTCAAAAGTCAGAATTATATGCCATTGTGATGGTATTAATCGATTTTACCCAAGCTCTCAACACTGACTCTCAGTTTGCAGAAAGAGTTGTTTTACACATTGAAACTTCTGATTTTATTAATGATGAGTCAGAATTAACTTCATTATTTATTCGGTTCCAAAAAATAATCAGGAACAGATCATCTATTCTATATAACACACATTTGATCCCATACAGGTCTGCCAGGTCCTTTAGCACAAGGTAATAATGAAATTGATAAATTATTAATAGGAAATGTGCTAGAGGCCTCAGAGTTTCATAAAAAAACATCACGTTAATAGTAAGGGATTAAAAAAAGATTTCTCCATCACTTGGCAACAAGACAAAGAAATTGTAAAAAGATGTCCCACTTGCTCCTTCTATAACCAAACTCCATTACCAGCAGGGAGTAACCCTAAAGGTATACACAGAAATAAAATCTGGCAGATGGATGTATTTCATTTTATAGAATTTAGAAAATTAAGATATGTACATCATACAATAGATACATTTTTAAGATTTCAATGGGCAACTACTTTGAGTTCAGAAAAGGCTGATTCTGTAATCACACATTTGCTAGAAGTTATGGCCATCATGGGAATACCTGTAGAGATGAAGACAAATGATGCTCCAGCATATGTCTCTAGTAAAATGAAACAATATTTTTGCTTGTTTTAATATAAAGCATATTACAGGAATACCACATAATCCTACAGGACAAACAGTCATAGAGAGATGAAATCAAACTCTAAAGGAAATGCTAAATAAACAGAAAGGAGTAACAAAGACCCCTAGAAATAGACTACATAGTGCTTTACTAACTTTGAATTTTCTCAATGCTAATAAGAAAGGAACAACAGTGGCTGAAAGGCAATGGACTGTAGAAAAAAACAGATGAGCTAAATCAGCCTGTCTATTTCAAAGACGTACTGACCTTAGAATGGAAGCCAGGCTATGTGCTACATTGGGGAAAAGGTTTTGCTTTTGTTTCCACAGGTGAAGAAACGTTATGGGTACCATCAAAATTAATAAAGACTTGATTTGAACCAGAGAAACTTCATGAAAATAAGAACGGATGACTCATCTACCCATATTACAATTCTTACAAGTTGTAAGAAAAAACAAAGGGTTGAGGCAGGTTTTTGTTTTTTTCTTTACAGAAATCCAGAAATAACCATCTACAAGAAGTTAAAAAACCTTGGACATTTAGACACGTACAACAAAAGGGAAGCTAACCAGAAAAAATTCAGAAGCAAAAGAATATTGCTTCTATTGGTACCAATATACTCTATGTGGTAAAATCATTCTTCTTAACCTCTGCTTTTAATTACAAGATAAGTTGAACTTCCAGTTAAAGTATAAACTACAGCTGGCTTTGGAGTTGGAGTATGGCTCTCTCCTCTAAACCCAAGCATACCTGTTAAAGAAAAAAGGCAAAATCTCTGTATCATATCAGAAGATCCACCTGATATGGGACAGAAAAATGACTAAAAAGAAGGGACAGTTTTATTGTCACTAATCTTATTCTGAATAAAAATGTATGCATTTAGCTTTCTGTATATTGTGTTAGGTTTTAGTCTTTTATCAGTTTTCTGCAGTGACCCATGACAATGCCTAATTGTGAATTGGAAGTACCCAAAAGGAAGATAGGGCCCTACGAGGATATCATATGGACTATGGATTGTCCATGTGATTACAGAATCAGCCTTTTCTGAACTCAAAGCAGTTGCTCATTGAAACGTTGAAAACATATCTATTGTATGATGTACATATCTTAATTTTCTAAATTCTGTAAAATGAAATACATCCATCTGCCAGATTTTATTTCTATGTATACCTTTAGGGTTACTCCCTGCTGGTAATGGAGTTTGATAATGGAGTTGTGATATCTAACAAGGATATCACATGGTCTATGACAAGGGCACCAGGCTGACAAACACCAACCAAAGATCAGATCTGAACAACAAACTGCTCAGGACATTTTCAAGATGGCTAGCTGAGATGAACCAGCTTCACAGACTACTCTAGCCAGGATCTGAGACAAGCTGTGCACTTTCCTGCTATGCAGAGATGGATAACAAGTGATAAAGCTACACATTTCAGGATTTGACAATCAATAACACTTTTCAGGATCCCCTAAAGATGCCGTGGCCCTAGACAGCAGGAAGTAAATTTAAGAACACAATGCTCACATTCCCAAGAGGTGTTGGGGGGTGGTTTTTAGTCTTTTAATGGGTTATAGATGATTGTTGTTGTTTAGAGTAATTGGTTAAAAATTGTTATTGGTTATGGTTAGAAAAAAGCTAAACAAAAGAGATTAGACTTAGGGTTATTGTTTAAAAAAAAGAGAAAAAAAGGGATACAGATATAATAGGACATACGGGTAGATTATTGAATCTACTTAAAAAAGAGAAATGATTAGCTTTATTTTACATTGGATTTGTTTTTTTATATTGTATACAAATTGTGTATATTGATAAAAGGTTGAGATTAATTTTATCACTGCACATATATTCCTGTTTGTTCAAAGGATTATATAATATAATACAAACTTCTAATCTAGGAAAGTTATTATTACCAGCTAATTAGGATCTAAAGAAATGCAAGTTAGTAGTTAGATATTACAATCAAACTTATAGTCATATTAGATGTTTTCGAGTTCAGATATATTTTAGATGGACAGGTATTCTTCAAGCACTTCAGAGATCCATAGAAAATGGCATTTAAAATTTTCAAAAACATAGGTTATTATTATTTTTTTACAATGGGACATCTGCTCTGGCAGCACCAATCCACTTTGGAGAAGATTATGGACATCAAGGAAACTCCTCCATATGAGCTGACCTTCTTTGTGAAAAAAGTTAGCCACCGGGCAAGAAAGTACTCTTGCCTTGATTGCTGACAATAGAATATTCAAAATGGACAAATAGTAGACACACACAAGAGAATTGCCAAATCTTGCCAAGACAAGGTAGAAAGGACTTTGGGGATATCCTGCTGCCCAGAGAAGTCTGTCAGACATGCTAGGCCTGAAGGCTGAAGATGGACGCTTCAATAACACAGAAGTCCTTTGGTGACTGTCCAGGCAGACAGTTGTTCCATTTCTTACATTTTTGGAAGTTGCTATTTGATTAATATTATTTCCTTCTTGGGTCTCTGAGGAATTTGAAGATGAGATAGTTATCTAGTGACAATTTTAGAAAAGAAAACTTAAAGTAAGTTTAAGAGACATCACAATATAAATTTTAGTTAATAATACAAGTTAGATACAAAGTGGATTAGGTACAATCCTTTGAACTCACCAAAATAGGATAAATAATAGAATACTTTCTTTGAATCAGTCAATTGTTAATGAATTTGATATTCCTCATGTAATTATTTTTTGTATATTATTATATGTAATTATTGTAACTATTGTATATGCTTTCCTATGTTAGTTATAATTTTCTTTTTTATTTTTGACACAAAAGGGGTTATGTGGATATATATATTACATATTTAATAAAACCTGACTGTTGGGGAAATAGAGGACACAATCAAATCCTAGGCAGACAGCTCAGGAAATTCTTAAACCTTGAATACAAAAATGAACAGCTGAGTCAGTCACGCACACCTTTGATCCCAGCACAGGGAAAGCCAGGAGTGGTGACCAACACCCTTGATCTCATAACTCCAGAGATAGAACTTTTTTTGTTTCTGTGAGTTCAAGGATACATGCCTTTAATCCTAATCTGGATGGGATAGGGTATGTAAGGGCTCATAGAAACCAGGCAGACACAGAAGCACCTGGGAGAAGGGACTGACAAAAGCGACCAGGAGCGAGGTTGAGGCGGTTGCAAGACAGTTGGGTGAGAATTGACTGTGGTGCCTCCTCTGAAATTTCAGCCTTCTCCAGATATTTGGTTCCAACTCTCATTCTTAATACTACAGAGTTTGCTGTGAGATTATATCTCCAAGCAACATCAGTAGCTACACCTGTAAAATTTACCAACAAGACTGCCCAAACATGAGCAAACAAGAATGACACCAGCAAGCACGCCAAATTAGATGGGGAAAAGCCCATAAGGCCTCAACCCTACACAACGACCTAATGGCAACTGAATAAAGCTGGAAGTAGGAGAGGTGGTACTTCCCAGCAAAGAACACACCAACTGGTTGCCCAGTGCCAAACTATCAGCCCAGAGATCATACATACAAGTAACAATATATAGACTCAACATGTTATGTTTATGAAGATATGTATATGCCAATACATATATACATGCAATAAAATTAATGAAAACATTTTGAGGGCATGAATTTGAAAGAGAGCAGGGAGGGGGATATGGAAAGAAAGGTTAAGAGGGAGGAAAGGGATGGGAGAAATGTTGTAACTAAATTCTAATCTCAAAACCAAACAAATCTAATGGAATTTTAAGTAACACTAAATAGTCAAAATAATCTTGATAAAAGAAAGGAAAACTGGAGGGGGCTGGAGAGGTGGCTCAGCAGTTAAGAGCACTGACTGCTCTTCCAAAGAACCCAGGTTCAATTCCCAGCATCCTTGTGGCAGTTCACACCTGCCTGCAACACCCAAGATCTGACACCCAACCACAGACATATATGTAGGCAAAACATATATGCACAGCAAATAAAAATAATTAAATTATTTTTAAAAAGAAAGCTGGAGAACTCACACTTTCCAATTTCAAAGCTTTCTACAAAGCTACAGGGATCAAATAGAGTGAGACTAGAATAGAAACAAACATAGAAAGCAACAGAATTAAACAGTCCAGAAATACATTCATATATGATCAAATGATTTTTGACACAGATGATGAGACCATTTAGTGGGGGAAAAGGACAGTGTTTTTAGACAAATGGTTCTGACCATGCATTGTTAGTACTTACTATGACTGAACAAGCTTTATTGCTAGAGTATACATAGAATTCAGCTTCACTGTTTCTCCCAGATAACTATAACCCCTGTACACAACTAGCTAGCGACCATTCCCACTGGTATACTTTGCCAGTGCTCAATATTGTATGCAGTTTTTCTTTTTAATTTTTTTGTTGGATACCTCAGTATGTGAAGTTTTTTTGTTTGGTTGGTTTGCTGAGCAAACGGATTTATTTTAGTGTTTTGAAAGACAATGATGCTGGACCTTTAATTCTTATTATGCACAAATGTTAATGTAAAATGAATCAACAAGCTAGTATAAGAAACCCAACTATGAGATTCATAGAGGAACAATGGGGGTTATGTTCATGTCCATGCTTTGACAGTGAATTCTTGAACATGCTACCAAAGTATACAAATTAAAAGTTATCTATAAGTTAGACATCAGAAAGATTTAAACTGCATGAAATAATTTGTAAGAAAATGTGCATAAGAGCTATAGAACTAAAAATATATTTACAAAATCATGTATCAAATAAGGGCTTATAAAATCTATAACTAAAAAAAATAACCCTCAACTCCAAAAAGCATTTCAATTAAACCCACAGTCACCATGCCCACATAAAGATTCTTAGCATCATTAAATTAAAAGTACAGTGAAATGCCATCAATACTATAGGATGGCTGTAAAAACAATCTCTGGAGAATTAATAAAATAGCAAGTGCTGGTAAAGATACAGCGAAAATGGAATATTCATACACTATGGGTGAAAATGTAAAAATAGTACAGCTGCTGCACTAACTATATTATTTCTTTCCTTCATATTTAATGTTACAGTTTTGGTCTATTGCTCCTAATTATCTGATCAACAACTTAATTCTACCTAAAAAGTCTGAAGATTCTGACTACATTAAAAAACACAACAAGGGGTTTGGGGAGATGGCTCAGCGGTTAACAGCACTGGCTGTTCTTCTAGAAGTTGCTGAGTTCAATTCCCAGCAACCACATGGTGGCTCACAACCATCTGTAGTGAGATTTGGCGCCCTCTTCTGGCCTGCAAGAAGAACACTGTATATATAATAAATCTTTAAAACAAACCAACCAACCAACCACAACAAAAGCTAAGCTTCTTAAGCTTATGTGTTTACCTAACTGCCTTCCTAGTCTCATCTCACACTGATGCCAGTTTTTAAATATGTCCACGTCATAAAAAGTATTTTCTTACAGATTCCTGACAAAAGGATCTTCCCTGTCGTTATACTTAACATACAGATTAATGATAACTTTTTTATAAACTTAACAAAGTTAATAAACTTATCTTGTTTATAAGAGTAGCTTGATACACATAATAAATTAGTAAGTTAGCATTCAAATGTCTTGCATTTTATTTAAATGTTTAGAAATTACTATTTCTAGGACTGAAGAAATGGCTCACTAGTTAAAAACACTGGATGCTCTTCCAGAGGTCTTGGGTTTGATTCAAAGAATCCACATGGTAACTTACAACTATCTGTAGTTTCAGTTTTAGGGGTTCTGGTGCCTTCTTCTGTCCTCTCCTGGCACTAGGCACACACATAAACATGCAGGTAAACACTCATATGTATTGAAGGAAGGAGGTAGGAGGGGGAAAGGAAAGGAGGGAGAAAAGAAGGGAGGAAGGGAGGCAGAGAGGGAATTGAAAAAGGAGGCTACTATTTCCTCAATTCTAACCACATTGCTGTTTCAGAATATCTTAGATTCATAAGAACTGTTCTTTGTTATAGCCAGTTGAATATAATTTAACATCAAAATAAGTCACCTCTGACTAGGCTCACTAGTTGAGAATATAAAGAGACACTCCTAGGAACTTAGACAATGTCAATAAAACTGTACTATGAAAGATAAAACTGTACAATGGGTATTGAGTGACTGAGAGAAGCAAAACAGTGAAATCAATCTAATTCCATAATTCAATTCAATTTATCCTATAGACTCCACATTGTATATAAAGAAAAAAAGGACATGACTTAAACCATTAGGTTATTTATAGTGACAAAGGAATATAAACAACTAGGACAAACAATTAAAGAATTATATCCCAGTCTTAAAAAAATTCTCACTATTAAGAAGATTAGATACAGAAGAAATATAAAATATAAAAACTAAACTTTATATTACAGAATGCAGGAAAGTATCATGAAAGAGAGTAATTGATAGATGCAAAGTGGAAATTGTTTGGTGGGAAGAAAATAGGTTTACTGAGTGAGTAGTCTACAAGGACCAGAGGGCTAGTACTGTCTAATGACTGATAAATGTAAGTTTTGAAAAGACAAAAGAAAAGGAAGTCTCTGCTTCTCTACATGTATATCTCACTTATATTTTAAAATATTATGAAAATTACACTTCTAGAAACACATAATACAGTATTATTTGTCTCCTATGATTTACTTTCCTTTTGCAAAAATAATTTACTTAAGCACTCGTTTTGTTTAAGTGTTCATTTTGAGATATAGAGGAAAAACAAAAGAGCATTCAGTTAATCAGTAATATGTCTGTCTAGAACAGCAGTTGTCACCCTGTGGGTTGCAGCCCTTTGAGGTCACATATCAGATATCCTGCACATCAGATATTTATATTACATTTTATAACAGTAGCAAAGTTACAGTTATGAAGTAGCAATGAAACAATTTTATGGTTGGGGCTCACCTTTAACATGAAGAACTAGATTAAAGGTTGCAGCATCAGGAAGGTTGAGAACTACTGTTGTAGAACAAGTAGCATATTAGTTGTTTTAAATTAGGGTATGTTCTCACATTTCAAAGCATACAGATGTAGTAAGATTCAAGGTAGCAGTCATTAATTCAAGGTGGTAATCATTAATTCAAGGTGGCAGTCAATATGCAGGCTTAACAAAAAAGAACTTTAAAGACTTAATTATCAATACTATCCTGGAATTCTTAAAATTACCTGTAAACTATTTCCATTATAGAAAGTCTCTAAGATAAACTTATTTTTCAATTAAGTTTCTATTTAAAAAAATTAAAGTCAATAATCACAAGAGAAATCGTATAAAAAGCATCTCTGTGTTGTACAAAATAGTTTTTGCATGAGATTATGAAACTGAAGGTGGCACTAAGGAGTATTAGACAGTAAAGTAAGATAGTGATATGCCATTAATAATTCCATTAATCTCTGAAAAATTAAATAAAAATATCTGTCTCTTCCACATTTACATACACATATATTATTTTCATAGCATTTTCCTAAAATATGCATAAATATTGTCTGTGTAAACTAGTATATAAGTCATGTGTATATACAAATATACTCTGTTCTGTGCTTCTGTTTTAAATACTACTCTGTAAAATTCTCAAGCCAAGACTATAGCCATTATCTTTTTACCCGGAAGAGAGCCATAACAAGATCAGTTAGTTAATACAGAAAAGTATAAAACCCTATTGTATTATACATTCTTCTTACAATAAAATGTAACATTATAGAAAAATCCCCACCCTTACTTGCAAAAATCCATTAGATTTCATTTGTATGTGAGGAGAGAGATTTTTGGATTTTTGTTTGTTTGCTTGTTTTTTTGAGACAGGGTTTCTTTACGTAACAGTCCTGGCCATGGTGGAACTCACTTTGTAGTCAGGCTTGAACTCACAGAGATCTGCATGCCTCCTGAGTGCTAAAATTAAAGGCATGTACCACCATGTCCAGCTAAAGAAATATTAGAAATAATAAAGAAGTATTAAACAAGAAATTCTGAATATAAATTCAGTAAAGAGAAAAATCAAGGAACAGTTATTAGAATTGGAAAGGGGTCAAAGTTTGTGAACTGTTCCTATTTAGAAACCAGGACTTTAGACGGGAGTTACTGCACATCTGGCTTGAAAAAAGGTAACGTAAGCAATGCTGAGGCCCCATGGTTACTTGCCATTAGAGAGAGTAATTACCAATAATTCTCTTGTCTTCTCAGAGACTTCAAGGGCATTCTCAGATACCACAAAGCCCTTCCTTCCTTCTTCCCTCCATCCCTCCTTTCCTAAACTTTATGTGCTTTGGTGTGAAGGTGTTAGATGCCCTGAAATTGTGTTACAGATAATTGTGAGCTGCCACATGGGTATTGGGAACTGAACTCAGGTCCTCTGAAAGTGCTCTTAACCACTGAGCCATCTCTCTAGCTCCCAGCACACAGCAATTTCTTTAGGAAAAGCAATGGTGCCTAAACACTGGTAATGGATTTCTCACAGACTCTTCAAAGAAGAGCTTAAAATGAGGAATTTGTTGGGAAAAAACTCAGAAAACCAATAAATTTTGTATTATATAATCATACTTGTTATATCTCTGACAAAGTTGTGAAAAAACAGGAACTTAACCTTCACAAGAAGTTATTTTAAAAGACTCAAAGTAGAATTAATTGTAATGAAGTAAAACATGTAGAGTAAACATTCCAAATTCTTAAACCCTCACATAAACTTTTCTGCCCCGGTGATTCATACAACTCCAGAGTATATTTTAAGTGTCATAAAATAATGGGTTAAACTTTCTTACATCCATTTCTATAGTAAAAGTTTTCCCCTTTTTTCTATATTCTTCACTTAAATTTCTTTAAAACACAAATACACAAAACAGATAATTTTTCTAATAGGCAAATTCAAATTTTTATCTTTTGGCAAAAGACAGATATTTTGGAACTGACATTAGCACAGACAAATTATTCAGAAATGAAAAAAGAAAATTTTAGGAGATGTATTTGATAGAAACAATTTTTTTGAAGGACTGACTAGCAAGTTAAGTAGCAAGCTGATATTGCCAAAGATGAATACAAAGAGTTGACTGTGTGGACCTGGTGGCACATGACTTTAATCTCAGCACTTGGGAAGCAGAGGCAGGCAGATCTCCATGAGTTCAAGGCCAGTTTAGTGTATAAAGTAAGTTCCAGGATAACCAGGACTGTTACACAGAGAAACCGCATCTTGAAAAACCAAAAAAAGAAAAAAAGTTGACTGCTTGGGTAAATGCTTGAGACACATCAGTTGAGACTCCACCTTTCATTATCTAATTACATTAAAAAGCTTTAAGCAAAACAAGACAATAAAAATTTCATAAGGTCTCCAGACAAAAATTGTGCAGGTGCGTGTGTGTGTGCATATGTGTGTTTTGCAGACATGTACATAAGGTCAACCTTGGATGCCATTCTTCAGTATCCATTTACTGTTTTTTAAGACAGGGGACCTGGAGCTTGTGTACTGGTCTAGGCTGGTTGTGACTCCAAGTGTATGGCACCATGCCTGGCTTTTTCTCTGTAGGTACTGGGAAGCAACCTCTGGCCCTCA
The DNA here is from genome assembly GCA_004025045.1 of Sigmodon hispidus. Lineage (NCBI taxonomy): Eukaryota > Metazoa > Chordata > Mammalia > Rodentia > Cricetidae > Sigmodon > Sigmodon hispidus. The sequence continues at coordinate 15,706 of PVIH01001346.1, forward strand.
TACTTTCCTGACAAGCATTTACTAACTTGTTTTAGTTATTTTTTAAGCCTGGGCAAATGATATTCAGTTTAACAGGCTTAAAATCACTGTGCTAGTCAAATTGCACTAATCAAATCACAGAAATGTAAAAGATTGGCAATTACAGAACAGATAACAAAAAGAAGCAATAAACAGACTGATATTTATACCCTCTAAGTAACACTAGAAAAATAATCTACATAAACACTTAAATAATTTTTAAGTGTTTGCAGACTAGGAAATGACTGAATTAAACTTACGGTGTAAATTTTTTATATTTTCCTAAAGGTTATGCACATTTGTTTTAATTCAAGTTAAAAAAACCCCAAACTTTCTCAAAAAGTGGTGGTATGCTGGAGCCTAAAGATAGCAACTATTTTCAGGAACTTTTTGATTCTGTTAAATATATCTAAAATTAAATATTAAATCACATAAACTTAAAATTATCTTATACTAAAAGAAGAAGTAAGTGTCAAATATCTCAACTGCAAAATGTTTGATTCCAAAATGCTTAGATTAGAGGTTTACACTTTGGGATATTCTCACAGAGAAGTCTCACAGGGTTGAGCAACTCCTCATCTGAGACTGAGCATGATGCTCAAAGACTTTGGAGTCTTTCAGATTTCCAGATCTGAGCGCATTCCTATTTTACTACATTTATTGTAGTAGGCCTCTAAGGATGTTTACATAATGAATCTGTAGGAGGGAAAATAAGCAGTGACTATGCAGCTCTTCCCAACACTTTTTTATGCTGATAGCAGGAGAAAGCAAGCCACTGAAGCTGAGCAATGCTATAAATCAAAGTTCCTTACCTCCAAAGAAACATTTGAATAAAACCTACCAGCACACAACTCTCTGGGGCCCACTAAAATTTTGATACAGAGAGTTGGTTTAAAATGTGTAACTATAAGATATTCAAAAAGCTGCTTCCTGAAAACAAAAACCAATGATGACATACAGAAAAACTTAATAATAATGCTAACAATATAGTAATATATAATGACACAGTAATACGATACTAGCTTTAAAGTTACATCCATTCTGCAGCACTCCATAATACAAACAAATGACCACTCTTATTTCATAAAGAAGACGACACCATCTATTTTCAACTGACTGATACAATTCTGAGAGTCTAATACTGGCTTAAAGTCATCCTGAGGAGAAATAAGTAAGATAAGACACAGTAAGAGCTACCACTAGTCACCACTGAGTACTCAGGTCAGTGTTCTTATTTCCAACACCCGAAAAGAGAAGCCAGGGACTCTTCCAAAGCCTACAATTATGTATATCTTTGAAAGGAAAACTGAAGATTAAAGTTGTGCTTCCTAGAATTAGTTTTCAAGGTATTGCACTGCAGGAAGTGAGGAGGTTAGGATGTTAGCCTCTTGTGTTTCTGAATCAGTGAGAAGCTTTGCGTTTTGAGGTAATATAGAATATCTCAATTGAAATAGTGGGAAGAATAGAAGATGGAAAGAGGGAGGGAAGGGGTTCAGTATGTTAGGGAATGTGTGTGTGTGTACATGCTCAGAAGAGCATCCTTTGGGAAGAACATACCCACATGAATGAATTTAAACTTGTTGATATTTGAAACTGCCTTTAATTAAAACTTAGAATTATAGTAAAGTATGTATGAATGTAATTTAAAAGCAAAGATAAATTGATTATAATTTTGGATCTTTACAGTTACTTATTTGCATTCTGAAAATAACTTCATGTCCTGCAACATTTATAAAGCAAGGTAGAGACTATCAAACAAACAGAAACAAACATTAGAAGTAAATGAGATGTTTCTGAACAAGTTCTATGTAGTAAAAAACATTGTTAGTTAGGACACTTTCTTTTCAAAAATATAATCAAGTATCTTCCAAACCAAAGAAGCTTTTAATTTTGTAAAGTAAAATAAAATAAATGTATTCATTTAAATGACTAAAAAAGCATTTGCTTCTAACCCCTCCCTCTAATCCTAGTGCAAACAAATCGATCAAACTAGTGCAGAGAAAAGTAGAGTAACAACTATAAGACACAGTTTCTTAGAAGATAAAATGCCAGCTCCATAGAAGATGTGATTCACGGACTTTGTTTTCTTTCTTTTTTTTTTTTAAAAAAAAACTTTATTATTTATTTATTTGCCTTGGTGTTTGCCTGGAACTGGAACTACAGACAGTTGTTAGCTGTCATGTGGGTGCTGGGAATTGAACCCGGGTCCTCTGGAAGAGCAGAGGGTGCTCTTAACCGCTGAGCCATCTCTCCAGCCCCGGACTTTGTTTTCTTTGAGGTTTTCCAACACAATATTAGCCAGACCCATCTAGCTTAGCTTATGAAATCTGACAATGGTACAGCCAATGGCAATGAGGACGAAGGATGGTGATTTTATTTTTTATACAATGCAGCCTCAGGCAGATAGATAAGAAGAACAGAAATGAAATCCAGATCTCCAAGATAAAACACTCAGAACATTACCACTAGGTCACCAAGTGAAAAAAAGGCAAGGCTTGATTTCAAAGGAGTTTGGTATAATAGTTATGGTGGAAAATATTGTTGTGGCTTTCCACTGAAAGTAAAATTTTACTCTCATTAATTAGCAAATGGAATAATTATTTCACAAAATTGATTATCTTACTGGATTAAAATACTAGCTAAATCATTTCAGAAGCTGAATAAAAAGATAATTACCAACTTTTAAAATATCAAGCAATTATAAATAATTATAAATTATAAAAACAAAATTATAAATAATGTTTTAAAATTTATTGAATTCATTTAACACTGTTATCACATGGGGATTTGTCATCTTTTCCTCACTGTTATAAAAATGTTGTAGGTGCTGCCACTAATGAAAAATCATGGTAACTTCTAGAGAAATAACCTAACAAACTCAGATCTACCTGCCTCTGCCTTTCAAGGATTGGGACTAAAGGCATGTGCCACCACTACAACAAAGATGAAGTAATTTGTATGGAAGAGTTGCAGCTTTACAACTGCAACTCTTGTAAAAACTTTAACACAGTATGGCGGTTTCTCAGAAAATTGAGAATCAATCTCCCCAAGGATCCAGCAATACCACTTCTGGGTGTATACCCTAAAGATGCACAGTCACACTCCAAAGGCATTAGCTCAACTATGTTCATAGCAGCATTATTTGTAATAGCAAGAACCTGGAAACAACCTAGATGCCCCTCAACTGAAGAATGGATTAACAAACTGTGGTACATCTACACAATGGAGTACTACTCAGCAGTAAGAAAAAACGATATCCTAAAATTTGCAGGCAAATGGATGGATTTGGAGAATATCCTCCTGAGCGAGGTATCACAAACTCAGGAAGATAAGCAGGGGATGTACTCACTCATTAGTGGACTCTAAACAAACAAACAAAAAAACAAACAAACAAACAAACAAGAAAAAAGCAAAGCATGCCCAAGCTGCAAGCTACAACCACTGAACAGCTTGGGATCAGAAACACCCTGGACTGACTCCTTGGATCCCATTCCCCCTAGAGGAACACCTGACTCAGTCTTGAGGTTTGGGGGAGAAAACTGGATCTGCCAGGAGTAGAGACTGAACTAAGCAATATTGGGTCAGTGGGACAATGGGACTGCCTGCTGCCTGCCCAGGGAGGGGATGGGGAGTTGTGGAGAAAAGAGAATGACCTGATGTGGTGGCAGGGGGAAGGGACCTTGAATAAGGATATACAAAGATAGAAAGTGTGACTTCTTTGTTGTTAATAGTAATAATAATAATAATAATAATAATAAGAAGAAGAAGAAGAAGAAGAAGAAGAAGAAGAAGAAGAAAAGAAAGACATTAAAGAGAAAAAAAATCTTCACATTGGGCAGAACTTCAGGCAGTATATATGGTCATACATTTTGTTTGGAAAGAGAAATGGTCAGATGTGTGATGATTCTTCACTGGTTTAAGGGCTCTAGCTACTAGTGTGGCTGCAAGGTCAGAGACTTGGAGAGAGCATGACTGAAAAATTGGTGAGAAAGACATCTGGAGAAGAAGTGTGTGAAGCTTGTATAAATTGGCTAAGAATGTGAAGATACTTGTGTCCCATGTAAATGCTTATCAAAATATGGCATCAGCAGAGGAATTCAGTAATTGTAGATAAGATAACCCATTCTGTGGAGAGCCACCCTTTCTTCCCAGCCATGCTTGCCATTGCCCCATGACCCATGAACAAAGTGGCCATGGTAACAGAGATGAAGGTTATATATGGGCTCAACAACATGTAGTTCCACTCATCAAATGGCTATAGCTGCTCCTGAGTGCCAGATCTGACAACAGCAGAGACCAACACTGAGTCCCAGACATGGTTGCATTGCTCAGGTGATCAGTCAGCAAGGTTGACTATATTAGACCACTTACTTCATAGAAAGGACAACTCTTAGCTCTTATTTTGGGCTAATAGAATAGAAACTTATTCTGGTTCTGGCTTTGCCTTTCCTGCACATAATGCCTCTGCCAAAGCACTATCTGTAGACTTACAGAATGCTGCATCACTGTCATGGTATTCCACACATACACAGTCACAGAAGTATGAGAGTGGACCCACTGGTCTTACCATGTTCATCAATATCCTGAAATAACTAGCTTGACAGAAAGATGAAATGGCCTTTTGAAGACACGGGTACAGTGCCAAATGAGTGACAAGCAGTAGTCTGAAGGTTCTCTAGCACACAGTATAAGCTTTGAATAAACATCCAATATATGGTAGGGTTTCTCACAAGTACAGGAATCAAGGGGTGAATAATGAAATGGGTCCACTCACTATTACTCTTAATGACTCACTAGGAAAATTTTTATTTCCTATTCCTGTTCTGATGGCCTAGAAGTTTAGGTTTAAAAGAGGAGAATGTTCCTGCAAGGAGACACAGCAAACATTATACTGAACTGGCTTTAGGCTTCCTCTTGGCTACTTTGTGCTTCTGATGCCCTTGAGCCAATAAGCTAAGAAAGAAATAACAGTGTTAGGAGAAGTGATGGACCCTGAGTACCAGGGAAAACTGGATTGCTTCTCTATAATAGAAGTAAAAAAGATTATGCTTGGAATGTAGGACATCCTTTAGGGTGTCTCTTGGTGCTGTCATGTCCTGTAATTAAAGTCAATGAAAAACTACAACTACTTAATCCAAACAGAATAATAAAGGGCACAGACCATTCAGGAATGAAGCCATGGATCATTCCTCCAGGAAAAGAGCCTGCTGAGGTGCTTGGTGAAAGTGTAGGAAATATAAATGAGTAGCAGGGGAAGGTAGTTATATACACAAACTAAGGTCATGTGACCAGTTACAGAAACAAGAATTAGAATTGACACAAGTTATTCTGCTATATTTTGTTAAGAATGTGTTTTGTGCATATATAAATATATTTTAAGCAGACATTGGTGTTTTCTTTCCTCATTTTCTTTATCATGTAATATAACATCAATTGAGACAATATCAGTAGTTATTATATTTAAGTTACAAGATACTCAAATGATGTCCCTGAAAAGACATTGCTACTTATTCTAAAATATATAATGTGTGTGTGTAGTTGTATGTAGGAGAGTTATATCATGTTAGGCATAAATATGACCTGGTTATTATTTTCATTTGAAAATAAAGTATGGCATAAGGAGCTATGATTGTGTCAAGGTTGATGAGGGGTGGATTTTTGATGGCTAATCTTCATTGTTAACCTAACCACAACTGGGATCAACTAAAACCTGAGCACACCTCTGAGGAATTTTTCTTGATTGATCATTTGAAGTGGGGTGATCCACCCTAAATCTGGGCCCCACTTTATGATCGGACACAAAAGAAGGAAGCTTTTGCTGGCTTGCCCTCACACTTTCTGGCAAGTTCATCTGTCCTGCTGTGGCACTGTTTCACCGGTATTATAGCATACTTTCTCATATTCCAACATAGACTGAAGAGCAGATGAGATGTCCAGCAGAGTGGAGTGAAAAACTATTGGATTCTTGGCCTTGCTGTCAAGAAACTACCATTGTTGAACTTGCCAGATCAAGGCGTGTAAACAAACCATTCTAATAAATCCCATATGTTTATATGTATGTATGTACACATATATATCCATTCTATTAATTCTTTTCCTCTAGAAAACCCTGACTAATATAGATGGATTAATGCCAATTTGCTTATACCTGTTTTCTTGTAAAACTCTTAGAAATTAAATGGTTTTTTTAATGTAAAAAATTAAGAAATGCATATGATTCCATTAAACAGATCTCACTGGCTTTATATTCAGATGTTCCTTACAAACTGAAGAAAAAATGTACTTTCTTCAGGGACCAAACAAGCTACTCCATGTGTAGCACATCACAGTACCCAGCATTCAAAGATGTTGGGAATGAAAATAATAATCTTATACTTCCTCCACCTGTCATGTTATCTGCTGTTGTCCAATATGAAATCCTTTATCCCCAGATTCATGTATTAAGGAAATGGCTGATAATTGATAGGCCTTTCAGAAATGACTAGATTCTGAGAGTTTTGAAACTTCATCAAGAGATTATCCATTGATAAACTTAAATTTTGAAATGATTGTGCCAAGTGGGGCTAGTTGGAGGCAGTGTGTCTTGGAGGGAGAGTGCCTCTGAAGGACTTACATGTGGCCTGCCCATTTTGTTATTTTGCTTCTTAGCTGCCATAAGTAAACAGCTTTATCAGTTATACCCTTTCTCCGTATTTCCCTTGTGCCATGAGCCTAACAGCAATGTAGTCAGCAGATATGTATCAAAACATAGGAAGTTCTGAGAAATTGAAATATGTATTTATCTTCCATTTTTACTAAAGAGGATGATTAAATGAAAACTGAAGAAAAGACAGCAGCAGAATAAAACAAGGCAATAGTTTTCCTGTCTCTCTTTCTGAGATCAGGTGACCTCAAACTAGCAATGGAGCTGAAAATGACCTTGATCTTGTGATTCTCCTGCCTCTACTTCCCAAGTCTTGGCTGAGATTACTGTCATGAACCATCATCTATTTCTATAGTGCTAAGATTGAACCTAAGGTTTTGGATACACTAGGCAAAGATTCTAACAACTGTGTCACTCCCCCCAACCCCACACTCTCATTTCAATAAAATATTTGACCTATATTCTCTTTTTCTAAAGTAGAAAAAGTTGGTCCTTTTGTTCTTCTGGTTTAGTGTTAAATGATAGGCTATTTTAAGCTCTACTGCATAGGTAATAAATTCTGATGCTAAAATTCAACTCTAGGTCTTTCGACGGGACAGTCTATTTCCAACTCTCCTCATTATGCTCGTCAACATGATAAATTCTTTGGGAGCTTGATTAAGTTAATGAATACTTACTGGGGGAGTTTGTTATACATACCTTTGCATGCTTAAGTTCAAACACAGAAACCACAGATGAAAGTTCTAGTAATACAAGAACATAAAGCTTGAAACAATGGAATCTAGGAAGAGATACTGCTTAATTTCAGTTTACAGACCATGATTTATTTACAAGTAAAATCACATTATGAGATAATAATGCCTATGCTTTGAAGGTCTGGTTGGTCACTGGGAAGTGGCAGAATTTTCAGGAGGTAGGGACTAGCAGAGGAATTAAGTTAGGCCAATGGAGGCATGATCTTAAAAGGGAAGCCCAGCCATTCCTACATCCCTCCTTACTTCCCAGATTACAAGGAGATAAATGGGGTCTTTTGTACATAAATTGCAGGAATGCACTGCCTTGCTAGAGGCCAAAAGGAAGGGGTCCAACTCACCTGCACTGAAACTCAAACAAACATAAATCTTCCCTTAGGATGTTTAGGTCAGGTAATTTATCACAGTGATGATAAACTGGCTACACAAATATCCATATGAATTTTGCAAGGAAACAATTCAGTCCATAACATAAAAGGCAGATAGATAAAAGAAAAAATTTAAGACTATTGTATTTATTGTCTAGGAAGTCACAAAGAAATTAATACAAGGTGGTAATAAGTCAACATACACAGTGATTATTCTAGATTATCCATTAAAAGAAGAATAAACCATAAAAATATACTAAGGCCATAAGAGACTATTTAATTAATCAAGCCAAATGAAAACAAGAAAAATAGTAATTAATGAACATGAGGGACAGGCAGGGAAAAAAGTACTCTGGTTATACGCTCAAATTCCAAAGTACAAGAAATACCTGTCCAAAAGCAATTAACGCTTTAGTAATAAAAACTATTAGAAACAAGAAGGAAAATAAAGAAATTAAGGGTCTAGAAAGTTGGCTCAATGGTTATGCACATTTGTTGCTCTTGCAAAGAACCCAGGTTTCAGTCTCAGACTCATATTGTTAGGAATCTGTTCTAGCCTCTTAATCTTAATGCTCCTGATTTCCTGGGGCGGGGGTGGGGAACCCCATTGGTTATATGGTTAGAAGTCAAATGATGGGCAAAAGTCAGCCAATCACCATCTTTAATTTTGGTGGAAGTCAGCCAAACATTTTTGTTCTGGGCCACCTGTGGCCAGTCTGGGGTGCCTTAATTAAAGTTCATTCAGCTGGCACTTTCATAACCTACCCTATCTCTAGAAAGCAAGGTACCTCCTTTTAAGTTCTGATTATGACAACAACAACCAATTCCAGCTTGACGTAGCTACAGAAAAGAATGTGTCGTCCCTTGCCCTGAGACAAACTTAAAAAAAAAAAACCAGAACCATGTAGCCTGTGTATAGCTTTTTTGACATACCAAAACATAAACCTGTTCCAGAAATTTTTTTAAATATTTACAGATTCCAGGTGATTCTGGTGTGGCCTGCCTTCTCAGCTCCTCCAAGAGATGAATGCCTGATCTACAAATGACAGCTAACTGGATGTCTCTTCACCCATACCTTCCACTGTGATCCTATCTTCCTACTTGTCCCAAATCCCACAAGGACAGAAAATTCTGCATTCTCATTCATCCCCATCAATAACTGCCCTGAGTTCTGATGCCAAGCCCCATTTAGCAAGAATTTCCACCACCTGGCACTCTCTCTTGCTCTCCCCCCTTCTCTTCTTCCCTCCCTTCCTCTTACTATAATAATAAGGTCTTTCTACGTAGAAACAGTCTGTCTCCTGCCCACTGCTGCCTCTCACTGTACCTCTCGTCCACCATACTGCATCCATGGGGCACTAGGCCGCCCTATTCATAGACATCCCCAGCTAACCCAGTAAACACATAATCATATCACACCAGATCAAACATGATCCCCAAACACATGACATTTCAAACTGTTTATAGCTCCAGTTCCAGGAGTTTGGACTACCTCTTCTGATCACTGAAGGCACTGCATATACAGGTGGTACACATATGCAGACAAAATATTCATACATAAGTAAATCTTGACAATAATTAGAATGTTTTAATTTGAAAAAATAAAAAATTAAAGGTATAGCCTATATAGCCAATACATAATTAAAAGATAAAAAATATGAAATGTAAGTAAAAGAAAAAACAGAGCTCAGGGGAAATTTATAGCATTAATCTCTAGAAAAGATGTAAATTCTCAATCCAATGACACAATTTACCTTAAGAAACTTTAAAAAAAAAGAAAAAAAAATTTTGCCAGTGCTCCTAAAATGATTCTACAGAATAGAAAAGGGAAAGAAAGATTTCAAACTTACTCTTCAAAAATAAAATCCCCTCATAAGACAAAGTAGAACTTGTGGGAATTGATCTTCTCCTTCCATCATGTGGGTTCCAAAGATTGAACCTGGACTATCAGGCTTGATGGCAAGTGCCTTTACCCTCTAAGTTCTCTTGCTGGACAGTGTTCTAGTCCTTAATCTTAGCAATGGTTAACAAGTTCACTCTATAACAAATAGCTCACTGAACTGTGTAACAATAGTCAATGTACTTTAGGTTTCTTATTCAATTAAAACCAGTGTAAATATTTACTTACACATAAAGAAATGGTGTTAAGTCTGCAATCTCAGTATGTGGGAGGAAGAGGCAAAAGGATAACAGGTTTTAAGCTAGCCTGGGCTACACAGTTAGATCAACATTTACAATAACATCAAATAGATAAACCAACCATCAAACAAGGAAATGGTAGGGTGGGGCTACTGCACAATGATTCCCTGGGCTATGAATTTGATGTCCACCCAGAGTCTTCAAATCAACTTTAAAAAGTTTAATTACCTGCTTTTTCTGTGTTCTGTTTCTGTTTTCCAGCCAATCATCCATTTGTTCCTCTATTTCTTCAATGGAAGTTCCATGATCATAAGGTTGAATATATGTATTTTCTGAAGGCATGTATACAGGAAATTCTGGTTTGGGCTTTTTAACTTTAATTTTCTTCTGTTCTAAAAAGAATATTTAAAAGAGCCAGTTATTGAAATTTGCTCAAAATAAAAAGAAATTAAAAATATTCTAACATTGTAGTCATATACTTCATAAATAATGTTATTTTATCAAGACAAAATTGCTTTGTTGTAACTAGCTACAAGCTCTATTGAGCACTGATCATGAAATTATTTAATAACAAACTCAGATGCTGTCAATGTGATTATGACATGATCACACTATATGTTGTATATATCTTTAGTCTTCAAAGTACCTTTCATTAAAACATTTCATTTGAGATGATGAAAAGAGCTTTAATTTAGCGTCTTAATTTTTATAAATGATTTATCTTTATTTGTATGTATATGTATGTGTCTATGTGAATGGGTGACATGTATACTCAGATGCTTAAAGGCCAGAAGAGCTGTTCAGCCAGTTGGTGACTCATCCAACTTGGGTACTGGAAATTTAAGCTTTGATTCTCTAGAAGAACGGAAAACATCTTTTTTTTTTTTTTTTGGGGGGGGAGGCTTTGCTTTTCATGACAAGTTTCTCTGTGTGGCCCTGGCTGTCCTAGAACTCACTCTGATACTCCCAGATCAGATTTTCTTTCTAAAATATTGAAAACATAAATGCATACTATTAATGGTATATATACCTAATATGAAATAAGGGTATGATTAGAAACTAAGGGTGGTAGAGAGGATAGAGGTAACAGGAGAACAAGGCCTTCTGAATCAAATAAGCAAGGTACATATGAGCTCACAGAGACTAAAGTAGCAAGCACAGGGCCTACATGGGTCTGTACGAGGTCATCTATGTACATATTATAGCTATTAGCTTAGCACTTTAATGAGACTGTGAGAAAGAATGGGTTTCTGATTCTTGTGCCTGCTCTTGGGACTCTTGTCCTACTGTTGAGTTGCTGTGTCCAACTTTGATATGAAGTTTTTGCATTATTATATTTTATTTTGTAATGTTTAGTTGTTATTTCTTAGAAGCCTGTTCTTTTCTAAACTGTACAAGCAGAAAGAACAATAATAAAGCTAACAAAACTAAAGATTCCTTGGAGCTGGTATATATCTTTAATCCCAGCACTCAGAGGCAGGCAGATCTCTAAGTTCAAGGCCAGAGTGAGGTCCAGAACAGCCAGGGCTACACAGAGAAACCTTGCCTAGAAAAACCAAACCAACCAAACCAACAAATTCCTTGTAGTAACCACTAGACTATATTTTAAAATTCACAACAGTTTCTGACTCTGCTAACAGTGAGTGCAATGACTCTTTGCTGTTCTTAACACTAATACTCCACCTTTCCCAACACACCACTGATATGAAAACACAAGCTGGTTTTATAACACAAGCCTTCTATGAGTACTGGACTAGTGATGAATTGCTATGAGTTTTACAAGGCTGTTTATTAAATATATTTTACTAAAGAAGAGAGAAAATCTAGATACTCATCTATTTAAAATTTTGTGTTTCTTTACGTGATTTTTTATTAAGTAACAAAATTAGAAAATAAAAAGTTTAAAAGGTCAACAAATTCTGAAAAATGGTTATGAACCTCCAATACAGATTTCACATTGTGATAAACATCTCATATCTAACTCCAATTTTCATAAGAGCAGCATATAGTCTTAATCTGCTATTATTAGACAATTCTATACTCTAAAATTTTACCAATAAGTTGATTTATTATAAAAATTAGATAAAATGAGAAGCTAAGAAGAAAGCAGTGAAATGTAGTGAACTCTTACTACCTCAAAGGTAAATTTGGGGTTATTTTAAGATTTTTCCTATTTTCTTATAGGCTTATTTTCCTACCTTTATGAAAATTACATTTAGAGTTTCAATTGCCTATTTTTACTGCCTAGCACACCATCAGCAACCATCATACACAATCCTATTATCTCGATTCTTCTTGTAGGCATCTACTTTAAATAACTGTACGGATTTAAGTATCATTTTAGTACCACAGAGAATTGGTCTTTACAGAATTTGAATGATCCCAACTTGAAGAGTTGTATGACCCTAGGTTGATTCACCTCTCCTAATTCTGGACTTTGTGTGGCTCAATAGCAGTATTTTCCATGTGTCATACAGTAAATACAAGTAACTCTATTGAAAAAATGGCAAAGAAAATTCAACTAGTGTTGAATTTGTATTAGTTAATTAGAAAATTTGAATTTATGTTAGTTTTATATAACATTGTTAATAAAGCAAACAATATTTAAAACTCACTTTGAAATGTTTCTATTTCAATTCTAGCCAGTGCTTCTTCTTTTTCCTTCAATTTTGTCTCCTTGTATTTTGTATAAAACTGTCCAGCATCCTAAAAAGAAGTTATAAGAAAATTAATATAAAATAATTTTGTTTTGACAGTATGCTCCCTGTAACTTTTTTTTAGAGCAATGCATTTTCCATGTAAGCTTTCCTTCCATGTAAATTTTCCAATGACAAGATGAACAGAAGAAACTGAACAAACACTTCTTTGTAATATGAGTCCAAAAAGTGCATGGGCATAAATTTAAGTAAACTTTTCACACATGAAGAGGAGGATTTATCTTCCTTCTAATTCAATCTCATTGTTTGATGTCTGCTCAACACCATACTATTGTACAGCAGTAGGAAAGTGTACTGACTGAACCAAATATCTGGTGTGGAATTACTTACTATGACTAACAAAGAACTAGTGCCGTTTTTTGTGTTATTATCTTGTTTCAGGTCTTCAACACTACTAAGGATGAAGCAGTTCAGCTCTGAATGAAAGCTGTCACTCTTCCTTCCTATCATTCTCAGACAAGACTGTAACAGTTGTCATAGAAAATTGAAGATACAAATTATATAGACATTCAGGTGCAAACATCCAGTGGCTAAAGTCTCATTGAGTGGCACATAACCGAGTGCTCAGCAAGGGTCCAATATAAAATGCTCAACATCACATAATAACAGAGATGAACATAAACTCATTGGTTTTTTAGGCATATGGTGTTCTTAACAATGAAGATCAGCAAAACAGATCTGACCACACTCCTTGATGTATGTCTCATATATTTCAGAAATACCAGGCTACATTGTGTTTCCATACTTCTGTATCTGCTTTGTTCTCATGTAGGACTATTTTAATCCCTGCTATTATTTCATAAATTTTCACATTTGTAAACAGTGTTCAACAACATTGCCTTTGCCTTCTCTAGCAGAGCAAGTCCCTATACTTAAATACTCATATGTTTGTATCAGGTTAAAGTATCACCTAGAACATGGGACATTTGAGACAGAACAAATATCTGGCACTCTGTGTTTACTGAACTGAATCAAATTGAAATACATGTGAAATCTTATAAAGAGGAAATAAAAAGGCATGATCTAACTGATAGAGAGTAAGAAAAGAAGGTATCAAGGATAAGTTTAAGATGATATTACTGTAGTGTAAGATTCCTAGAAAAGATAAACCACAGATCTGTGATTATGTCTATAGAAAATGAAGGAACACTACTACTTAGATCAAATGTAGACACATGAATGATCCCACCTCATTTCACTCATGACTATAAGCAAATAAAAGGTATCTCATGGAGTCTATTTTTTGAACAGGGAAATTATATAGAGAATTCCTAAAACATCTGGATACATACTAAAAATATTTCTTTTTATTTATTCAGTCTGACTTGTGCTCCTAATTTCTAGAACAAGCATTTCTACATTCTACAAATGTGTAGTCAAAAGAGCATAGATAGTAATTCCCCAACTTACTCATCCTACTATACCGATATATGCATAAATTATACCTATATTTCCTCAAGGTCTGGGCTAAGGTTTTATGACCCCTTAACATTTTCCACCCAGCTCCCTGAAAAAAAACTCAACCCTAAAGGAGTATTACTTTGTAACAAGTCATATGAGTTATTTATACCTTGGTGTGAGTGAATGAATGAACTTATTAGCTTCTTTCCACAGAGTAGGTTTTAATAGTAGGGAAGAAGAAAAGGCCAGGAAGGCATTGGCTCCTTGAGGGGAGTAGGAAATGTGGCACCATGCAAAAAAAAGAAGGGCACAGATTAGTCATTTATGAGGTGAAAGAGTATAGACTGAAATATATCATCATACTATATAGTACAATGAGATATATATAGTGTTTAAGAGGACAGATTTGATTTCTGAGACAAGATCTCACTAGACACCCCCCCCCAGTGGGCCTTGAACTCATAATTCTCCTATCTTAGCTTTTCAAGTGCTCAAGCGTAAGTCAACATGACAGAGATTTTGGACTCTGTCTATCTTTATGAATAAGTCAGCTCTTCAATTTAACTGGCTAGGATATATTAGCAAATTGTTTCTTCCAGGTCAGTTTTCTCATTCATAAACAAAGATAATAAACAGGGCTAACTCAAAGGACTGTTTCATTAGCTTTTTTTTTTTTTTTAATAGCTTCTTAATCATTTGGCACCACTGTACTTTCTTCTACAAAGTAAGGTTGAGTTTTATGCTTCAGATCTTACCACAATGTCTCCTGTCAAATCTAGCAACTTCCTGATTCTCTTCCTTCTCCTTGTCTGCATCCTCCTGGACTCAATGAAGAGGCCCTGTCAACCTTCAACATGCCTCCACTAAGGTTTCCTCTTCCTTCCACAGCATCTAATTTACCAAGAGTCTGTTCTGAAATAGTCATATGAGCCTAAACTATACCAAGAGTTGTAAAGTATCAAACACTTAAACCTACTCTAGTTAACGCAAGGTTGTTTTGCATTCTCTATCTTATTAGCTGCTTGTTCGAGGCAAAGAATCTTATCTCTCATTTGTTCAAGCTTTAATCATTTATTCAAGTGTTCCTGATGGTTTTTCCTTAGCTTATGTGTACTTTCAAATAATAGTTATAATTTGCCTTTTCTAAGAAACATTATTGCCCTAACAAATCTATTATTCAAATAATTCTACAGTAACTAAACATTCTGTTATGTTTCAAACATCCTTATGAATATTATCATACAATATGCTTTAAAATATAGTATAATCAGGAAAATATTAAAAGGAGAATGATGACATGGTACAGTAGCTTGAAATTCTGTCTCATAGAGGACAAGAGATGAGATTAGGGATAACCTGGTGGCTACCCTAAGCATTCTTAAGACTCATCAAAGGAAGTATAAATAATACAAAAAATTACAGAAATGGAGATTTCAAATTTAAATAATATAAAAAAATCACTTTTTAATAATAAAAAATAGATGAAAATAAACTGACTCTGTGTGTAGTATTCAAGATGAGAGTGGGTAGTATTCTTTAATATATATCCTAAAGAGAGTTAGGCATTCAAAGGGGTTTGAAAAAGATATAATGCATTCATCCAGCCCCCCACCCAACCTCTTGTTTTTCTTCAGGTGCTAATTCAAGAGACTAGAATTGTTAAGTGAAAAAAATAAATATGTTGAATCTAAGATAAACTCCAGTTTATTAACACAGTTAAGGTTTTTCTAAACATATAAACACTGTATCTATTTTCCTAGCCTTTGTATGCTGCCAATGACAATATAGATTAATAAAAGTTTCATAAAAAAAATCAAACAATTCTTTACAGTTTCAAACTAACTAGTTAGAGCTCTTCAGTACTGTATCAAAACTATGGCATTTACATTCCTCCAGAGTATGTTTTCTTAAGGAGCTTGTGGTTCTGTCAGGGACCAAGACCCTGGCTTGAGCCTCTAGGCCTCTAGCTAAAGGCTACCATGGGAACTTACTGAGAAACCAACCACTGAGCCAGCACGATGTTCTCCCAAGTAGAATAGACATTCTCCAAAGTAAAATAGATGTTCTCCCAAGTAGAATGGATATTCTCCCAAAGTAAAATAGATGTTCTGGTTTGCTTAACAGTAACAGAGAAGTAACTCTAAAGAATAGAATAACAGGAACATTCTGTGGCTAGGTTACTTAGCAGCCCTTCCATAAAGGTAGCTCTAAAGAATAGAATAACAAGAACATTCTATGGTTAGGTTACCTAGCAACCCTCCCCTGAAGCAAGGCGTCACCTTTTTACCTTGCTAATATCCTGCTTCCCCTGGCCAGCTTCCTACAGGTGTTTGAAGATTGCCCCCTCCCCATATTCTGCTTTAGAACTATATAAGCATTTATGGAATTGAAATAAAATTGCAGAATGATCGGGCTCCCATTTGTCTTGCTGCCTTCTTCGCATCTCCCTTCTCTTCATTCTCTCTTGTAGGTGGTCTCCCATGTTGACGTCCCAGGGGTCGGGGCATGGTTCTCTGGGCTAGAACTTTCAACAAAAGCTTTTCCTCTAGAAACAACTTTCTTTATATTTAAATGTTCTTCAAGAATTCAAAATCTGCCTGTTCAGACAGCAAACAGAAAAAAATCATGGAAATCTCTGGCTCTTTGCAGTTGCCATGGTGAACAAGGAAGTACAAGCTACACTCTGGAAGTTTGAGGTAACAGCTACATGGTATTGAAGGCATTATTGTTCTGAGCCTAAATGGCATGAGACCTCAACAATGCCCCATTTCCTAATAGCCAATAGACAACCTAATAGCTAATAGTTAACCTACAAAATAATTGCAATCTATTGTAATTTTAGGGTGATCTGTGCCTTACCAAAATCTATCAGTCTATTGTGATAGTAAGTTGAATATTTCTCATATATAAAAATGTTTGAGACCAGAAGCATCCCAGAGTTCTTATTTTTCTAATGACTACTGCATATTCACATATTTTATCTGGTTTTGGACTATGTGAATATATGTAATAGGATCCAAGTATAAACAAAATCTTTTTTGTTTCATATATACTTTATATATATAACAAAAGTTAATTTTCCAGACTATTCCTAACCTGCATGAAACAAAGTCAGTGAACACTGAATCATCTGAATTATGCCATCATGTCAGCACTAATAAAGCTTTAGATTTTGTAGTATTTTTGATTTCAGATTTCTGGATAAGGATGCTCAAACCTATAGTACAAATGGTACTGGTTGAGTTGTACAGAGAACATTCAATGAAAACTTCTAGTTAGCGTGACAGAGATTTTAATTATCAGAGAAAAATTTAGTAAGATGTAATACTTCAGAGGTAGATGAGTTGAAGTATGGAGAAAGCCCATACATCAATCATTATTTTAACATTACTGCATCAGTAATGTTACAGTAATATTAAAATAACATTCTAAGTTGGCAGCATTGCTTATGTCTTAGTTTACTTTTACTTCTCCCTAAATACCTCAAAATAAGAAGCAATCTGCTATTTTAGAAAAGATGGACACTGATCTAGAGTGGTAGAAACAGGAAGATGTAGAAATAAGGTTTGTGGAAGAGTCTTGGAGAGAGGAAGATGGGAAAAAGATGAGAGATGTCCCATGTAACTCTGATTGTTTGACAGCACCTATCTCTTGATTGTAACTTATAAATAACTATCAATAGGAAAATACCATAAGTACATTTCTAAAAACCTGCCTACAAAGTTATAGGTTCCATGACATTTTGTTTTCCATTCACTTAATGATACATTCTTAGACTTACATATAACATATAAAAAGATTATAGTTAGAGTAGAAAACTTTGATAATTGTACAGTTTTAGTAACAGATAAATTTCTTGCAATGAGATAGAAATTACAACTTCCTCTACCTGAGATAGTCTTACTGATACAGATGCAAAGCCCTCAAAGTTGCTTTGGCATTTGGGATAAGACAGAGTAGGAGTCATCTACTTTACTTAACCCAACCCAAGAATGACCCTCCACTTTTAGAACAGTGAAAAGTAGCCTAGTACTCAGAGAAATTCAGATCAGTTGTGGACGATACTTACTAAAAGTTGGCATTTTTTCTTTCCTATTTCTTATATGCTAATATTTATTTTTATCTGTTCCAACTTTTTATAATGTGAACTAGTAGCCTTTGGGCAAATTATTTCACCAATTTGAATCATGAATATTTTTCAACTCTAAAATATGGCATCAGTTAGACTACGTATCTTTAACATTCTCCCTAATTAACATTTTGTGCCTACGCATGTTTTCCACATGTAGTAGTAGAACTAGAAAATTCTATATTGTAGTTTATATCTCCAAGAACCTGCATCTTATTATGCCCCTCCACACATACAGTTACAGAAGGTAAAAATAAGGAATTTTTGTCTTACGTTGTGAAGTTTCTTTAGTTTCCCTACATTTTTATCTAGCAGGGGAGTTTCAGTCTTAGAATTTCAAACTAGCTCTTATTTGCTTATGTAATCTCAATATCAAAAAGGTTTATTTTAGAGTTATAAAATAAGTGGGTAGGCGTTATCTCATCAACTTGCATAGATATGGGAAGTAAGGCTAAGCGTGTACTCATGGTCTCACCTGTCTAAGCTATGAGGATGGTGCCACCTACAATCAGGAGAGATCAGTTAAATCTCCGTGGAAACACCATACACACACCAAGAGGTGTACTTCCTACTTTTCTGTAGATGAGCCTTTCTGTCTGTGTGCATGCACTGCTTGTGAAGACCAGAAGAGGGGCATCAGATTCCCTGGAACTAGACCCACCAGGTAGAACACAGAAATATTAACCAACTATACTACAGAAAGAGAGTAGAGAAAGGTGATCTGGGAGGAAAGACCCAGGACCCGAAACATACCAATCAGGCTATCCTGGCTGACCGGCAAACTCTGGGGATCTCCTGTCTTCAGCAGTGGGCTTGTAAGCATCTGCTAGGGCCCTGGCTTTATGTAGGTGTTGAAAATTGAGAGACCCCTTGTTCAGAGGAGACAGGAGACACATAAGTCCTCTTGCCACAACTTACTAGGAGCTGCCTAATTGTGAACCACCGAAGCCATGGGCAGACGCCAGTGCAAAAATACATATAACAATATAAAGAACAACAAGGCAACACCAGAAGAAACTGGTGGTTTTACAGCTACAAGACCTGAACAGAGCAATGAAGAGGAAACTGAAGGAAACAACACCAAAAACACCTTTATGAAGATTATTGAAGTCTTCAAAGAAAATATAAAAAATTCCCTTAAAGAAATAGAAGAAAATACAAACAAAAAATCGGAGGAGATGAACAAATCCTTGAAAGAAAATCCAAAAAAGGTAAACCAAAAAATGAAAGAAACATTCCAGGAACTAAAATCTGAAACAGAAGCAATAATAAAAAGGCACAAAATGAGGTAAATGTGGAAATAGAAAATCTGAAGAAAAGAGCTGGAACTACAGATACAAGCATAACCAACAGAATCCAAGAGATAGAAGAGAGAATCTCTGGAGTGGAAGGCGCAGGAGTGGAAATAGATACATCAGTCAAAGAAAATACTAAAACCAAAAAAGCCATAACACAAAATGCTCAGGAAATCTGGGACACCATGAAAAGACCTAACTTGAGAATAACAGGAATAGAAGGAGAAGAATACCAGCTCACAGGCGCAGATAATGTATTCAATAAAATCACAGAAGAAAACTTTCCCACCCTAAAGAAAGAAATGCCTATAAGGATACAAGAAGCTTACAGAACACCAAATAGATATCACCCCCAAAAAATGTCCACTTGCCACAAAATAATCAAGCCACAAAACATATCAAACAAAGAAAAAACTTTAAGAGCTGCAAAACAAAAGGACCAACTTACCTATAAAGGCAGACCCATCAGAATAACTCCTGACTATTCAATGGTAACGATGAAAGCAAGAAGGGCTTGGTCAGAAGTTATACAGACACTAAAAGAGCATGGTTGCCAACCTAGACTACTATACCCAGCAAAATTATCAATCACCATAGATGGAGTAAACAAGATATTTCATAATAAAGTCAGACTGAAACAATACCTACCTACCATTTCAGCCCTCCAGAAAGCATTAGAGAGAAAACTCCAACCTAAGGATCCCAGATACACCCATGAAACCACAAACAATAACCTCACAGAAGAAAAGCCCAGAGAAAGGGAATACATACAAGCTACCACCAAAAACAGCAGGAAACATCAATCAGTGGTCACTAGTATCCCTTAATATCAATGGACTCAATCCACCTATAAAAAGACACACACTAACAAGATGGATACAAAAACAGAAGCCATCCTTCTACTGCATACAAAAAACACACCTCAGCCACAAAGACAGACACAGGCTCAGAATAAAGGGCATTAAATACCTTGCAGTAACTATAACCAAAAAAGTAACAGATCTATTTGACAAAAATTTTAAATCACTGAAGAAAGAAATTGAAGAGGATATCAGAAAATGAAAAGATCTCCCAAGTTCCTGGATAGGTAGGATCAACATAGTAAAAATGGCAATCCTACCAAAAGCAATCTACAGATTCAATGCACTTCCTATCAAAATCCCAACACAATATTTTACAGACCTTGAAAGAACAATACTCTACTTCATTTGGAATAAAAAGAAAGCCAAGATTGCCAAAACAGTTTTGCTCAACAAAAGAACTTCAAGAGGCATCACCATCCCAGACTTCAAGTTATACTATAGAGCTACAGTAATAAAAACAGCCTGGTACTGGCACAAAAAAAGACTTGTGGATCAATGGAATCAAACTGAGGATCCGGGCATTAACCCAAAAATCTATGAACATCTGCTCTTCAACAAAAAGGCCCAAAATATTCAATGGAAAAAAGATAGTATCTTTAACAAGTGGTGTTGGCATAGCTGGATGGCAGTGTAGAAAAATGCAATTAGATCCAAGCCTGTCACCCTGCACAAAACTCAAATCCAAGTGGATCAAAGACATCAACATAAACCCAGCCACTCTGAACGTGATAGAAAAGAAAGTGGGAAATACACTTCAATGAATTGGCACAAGTGACCACTTCTTAAATATAACACCAGTGGCAAAGACATATGAACAACAATCAATAAGTGGGACCTCCTGAAACTGAGAAGCTTCTGTAAAGTCAAAGACACAGTCAATAGGACAAAACGATAGCCTACAGAATGGCAAACAATTTTCACCAACTCTACAAGTGATAGAGGACTGATCTTTAAAATATATAAAATACTCAAGAAACTAGATCTCAAAACCATGAATAAATCAATCAAAAAATGGGGTCCAGAACTAAAAAGGGAATCCTCAGCAGAAGAATTACGAATGGCTGAAAGGCACCTGAAAAAGTGCTCATCATCTTTAGCCATCAGAGAAATGCATGTGACACCTGTTAGATTGGCTAAGATAAAAGACACAGATGACAGCCTATGCTGGAGAGGATGCTGAGCAAGGGGGAACACTCCTCCACTGTTGGTGGGAGTGTAAGCTTGTTCAGCCACTCTGGAATGTAGTATGGCGGTTTCTCAGAAAACTGAGAATCAATCTCCCCAAGGATCCAGCAATACCACTTCTGGGTGTATACCCTAAAGATGCACAATCACACTCCAAAGGCATTAGCTCAACTATGTTCATAGCAGCATTATTTGTAATAGCAAGAACCTGGAAACAAACTAGATGCCCCTCAACTGAAGAATGGATTAACAAACTGTGGTACATCTACACAATGGAGTACTACTCAGCAGTAAGAAAAAATGATGTCCTAAAATTTGCAGGCAAATGGATGGATTTGGAGAATATCTTCCTGAGTGAGGTATCACAAACCCAGAAAGATAAGCAGGGGATGTACTCACTCATTAGTGAGCTCTAAACAAAAAAGCAAAAAGCAAATCATGTCCAAGCTGCAAACCACAACAGCTTGGGATCTGAAACACCTTGGATCCCACTCCCTCCAAAGGAACACCTGACCCAATCTTGATGTTGGGGTAAGGAAACTGGATCTGCCAGGAGGGGATGCTGAACTAAGCCATATCGGGACCTTGGGACCTCCTGCCCTTGCTGGGGAGGAGATGGGGAGATATGGAGAAGAGAGAGTGACTAGAAGGGGTGGGAGAGGGAAGGAAGATTGAACAAAGATATAGCATGGATAAAAAATATGACTTTTTTCATAAAAAAATTATTAATAAAAAAATAAGTGGTCACATTCCTTGGAAAATATGTCTTTAACTTGAAGTAGAAGGGCATGCCACTCGGTTTCCAACAAAGTTTAAGGGATTGAACCCTGCTCCAATGAGCTGTAAATACTTTGCTTGCTTGGATTCTGACAAGAGTCTCAGCAAGCAGAAACAGGAGACTAGAAATGAAAGGCTGTTGCTAAGAGATGGTGGCCTCTAAGCTTTCTTCAGTTATAGCTCCAGGGAAGAAACTTATGAGAATGGAGGCTGCTTCCACAAACAGGTAATTCTGTAGAGCATCAACTGATTGTACACTTTTAGGCATTTTTTAAAGAAACTAAAGTAATACAATGAAGATTCTTATCTCTACTCAACTACTGCTTTTATGCATGCAGCCCATGAATTATGATGGGGGTGAAGGGTGTGAAGCCTTCCTATTATAATTTAACATTTAATCACATTTACATTGGATAGGACCAAAATTTAATGTGAAAAATTTGCAACTTTAGAAAATGTGCATCTAAATAAATTTTATTTATCACTAAGAAATGTTACATGTCAGGTAGTAAGCTGCTAAAATGATAAATTTACAGAAAATCAAACTATCAATAAAATGTGGGCATTTAAGATCTGTCTTACTTTAGGCTATAAGATGTAAATTGGTAACTATATTTATGTGCCACTTCCTGATATAGAGGAGTCTAACAATTAAATTATTATGGACTTAAATATATCCAACTCCAACATATATAGTGATTAAAATAAACTATGTTATAAAATTAAAAATAGACAATACTGATTATATGTTATCAACTTACGCTGCTTTCTCAAATATAAAACATGATCAATTAAAAAACATCCCAATGCCAGGGGTATAGGTTAACAGTAAAATGTGTGTTTAGGCTATGGTTTCAAGCTACAGAACCATATATGCACAAGTGCGTTTGTGTGTGTGCATGAATGGGTATGTGTGTATGTGTATAATTTCCAGAAAGGCATTATGAACTTTAAAATATTTTTGTGGATGATAATATGTTGACTACAATGAGC
Organism: Sigmodon hispidus; assembly: GCA_004025045.1. Classification (NCBI taxonomy): domain Eukaryota; kingdom Metazoa; phylum Chordata; class Mammalia; order Rodentia; family Cricetidae; genus Sigmodon; species Sigmodon hispidus. The sequence continues at coordinate 38,986 of PVIH01001346.1, forward strand.
ATAAGAGCCCAGTAAAATCAGATTATTGAAGAACGTGTGTTAGTATTCTGTGTACTTCAATACATATGAGAAAAAGAAGCAGACTAGAAAGGTATGGAAGCTGACCCAGGCTATATGTTTAATCTTACAGCTAAAATTATAGCACCAAAGCATAAAAGCCTTTTGATATAATTAAAGTTCCTTCTAATTCATTTTCCATGTCCCTATTTTTTTAAATACTTAGTCAAGTTCTCCATTTTTACTCATAGAGTCACACATTATAGCTCTTGTAAGTTAATTTTATTCTTTTTAAATGTTCTTTTCAGACTTGTCATATGAGATTTATCTGTTAAAAATTAACTTGCTAAATAGATATGCTCAAATCTAGAGATCAGAAATATAGACTTTGATGGTAATATAATATCCTCTTTTTTTAAAAGTGGCTGAATCTTTTCCTCAGATTTAGTACAGTATGGTTTTGTGGGATGTACAATATCTATGAAATTGTCTTTGTATACCACCTGTGATAGTTTTAATTTAATTGGCCCCCTAAGCTCATGGGAAGTGGCACTACTAGGAGTTGTGGCTTTTTTGCAGTAGGTATGGTTTTGTTGGAGGAGATGTGTTACTGTGGGGTGGGCTTTGAGGTCTCACATATGCTCAAGTCAAGCCTGGTGTCTTCACTTCCTGTTGCCTGCAGGCTACCATGTCACAACATGATAATCGACTAAATCTGAAAATGTAAGCTATTCCACTTAATTGTTTTTCCTTTCTGTGAGTTTTTGTGGTCATGGTGTTTCTTCACAGCAGCAGAAACCAAAGTGGCCACTTATATGTTAAGGGTCAATTTATTTTCCATTACTCAGTTCAAGTGGTCCCTCTTGAGTTTTCATGGTCATACTAAATACTACAACTTATATCTTGAGCAATTGAAGCCGTCACTGGATACTCCATATTTGAAACTTAAATAACCTATTGATCTGGTGTCTGTATTCATGTGCTATAACTGGCTTGTAAGTCCTAGAAAGCTTATTTATTTCCAGTGCCTCCCTGTCATCCCTTGTTTTTATATGTGCTCATTATATTTTTGTTGAATTGGCCAATATATTTTTCAACAAATTACCAAAAGGAGATTTTCATACCAAAATTTTATGTAACTATTCTCATTTAGATTTTTGGAGGTGAGAGACAGAATTTAGACAAACTAGAATAAGAAATCTCCTTAGGAATCTCTGATTCTAAACAATAAAAGAGAACTTAAGAGTCTAAACTGAGCAAAATGTCATTGTTCCCAATTCTGCTGGAAAATTTTAGATACATATGAATTGTACTAAAGGAATCAGTATGTATAAGATGACTGGAAAGGAAGTTGGGAGAAGAGTTGCTATGACAACATGTAGATTCAGATTCTGCCTGTGTGAGGTTCACTTTCTAGAAGCCTCTAAATCTTTCACTTTCATATACACTGCAGTTCAGCTTTAATTAACTTTTCAGAAAATTCAAGAGTTTCATACCATAAGTAAAGTTCTCTCAACTGACAGCTACTTAACTAACTTACTGTGTATTTATAAGGACTTTGTAAGCACTTAGATTTGTGTCAGTTAACCTTGGTATTATAGTACATGATTTAAAATTATTGTGTAAGACAGATAAAATATGAGTAGCTACCAGCATGGTTTCTATAAAAACAAGTGTAATACTTTGCAAAATTCAATATGAGAGAGGCTGCATCTAGATGTGAAAGACTACAGGGAAATCATAAAAATCTCTAAGGATCATACACATATTCCTTCACAAGGGTCTAGCTTTTAGTTCTTCTTTAAAGAAATCAAAATAAAAATCCATCATCAAAGAAAGCATGATCATAGGTTTGGTTTATACAAGGAAGAGGAACCACTGTTGAGCCAATTTCTATGTAAATGCTAAATAATGACTCTATATTACTGAGTAATAAATAAGCATAAAGTACATGCCTAAAAATTATATATATATAAAATTTTTATATGTAAGTTGTTAATAGGATTTTTTTGTGACTACTGTGCCAATTATCATCTAGACTTCTTCAAGTCTTCTGAATTTCATAATATCTTATTTAAGAACATCTCATAGAGGTAGGTATCCCAGTGTCATCGATAGGCATGTGCACTCAATACTATTCATTTTTATGGATGATGAATTAATACAAAGGTAACAACAGATGGAAAACAAGAAGTCAGACCATGACTTAATTCTAAAAGCACTATTCAGTACGGCTTTAACTGATGTCTTTCATAAGCTAATGTTTTCTTCCTTTTAAAAAAAATTCAGTATGTATATGTGAGAGAGAGAGAGAGACACACACACACACACACACACACATACTTGGGCAGTAGCACATATGCTGAGGTCACAGGACAACTATGTGAAATTGGTTCTCTCCCTTCACCCCTCCTGAATCCAGGAATGGAACAGGCTTACCTGGCTTTTACCAGATGAGCTCTAATGTTTTTTAGTTATATTTTTAGTATTTAGTACTTTTGCTATTACAATAATCATATTGTTAGCAATGACCAGAAAATGTAATTGTAATTTCCTAAAGAAGAATTCAAACATTAAGCATTAGCTATTAAAGAAAAAAAAAATCACCTCATTTTCTTCCTAGACTGTGTATCAGTAAGAAATGATTAGAACAAAATAGCAAAATGTAATTTAGGCTTTTACAAGTCTGGAAGGCTAATGCCTTGTCTGAGGAGGATGGTTCCGGGGAGGCCCACACTGACCAACTCACCTACCACTCAGGCCCACATTCAGGGCTTTGAGTTTACCCATTCTAACATCCACCCCATCTATGACTTGCTGGAACACGAGAAGGGATTAGTCTTGTGAACCATAGCCCCAGGAGCTCCATGACTTGGGGCAACAGCAGGATACCTTAGAGGAGTTCCTGAGAGAGTTCATCCAGTGTTGATGGTGTAACAGAAGCCAGAGGCCTTGAATCAGACCAATAACCCATTGCAATGAAATTGCAATTGCAAGTAAAGCTGTTTGGGCAAAAGGGTGTACTGCATGACACACTGCAGCTCCCAAGGCCACTACGACAAATGAACATATGATAGAGAGGCAGGAAAAGACAAAAAAAAATGGTTTTTGTTTTTGTTTTCTTTTGGGGGGGAAAGCTACAAGGTCGAGGGCAGACAATGGAAGGACTGGGAAATGAGTGGGATTGGGGTGCATAATGTGTAATTTCCAAAGAATAGACACTATAGATTGCCTTCTGCAAAGACTCTAAAGTTGTAAACAACAACAGCAAATCAGATATTTTTAAAGGCAAAAATTTGTTCTGAAGACATTTTTCTGTCACATGTTCTTATAAACTATTGGTAAATAGTTTTCCTCTCTCTTATTAACTGTTACTGACATAGTATAAAAATATCTGAAAATTTCCCTAGATAACAGGCTAAATAACTAAAAGTGTTTATTAAGTATAAACGAAGACTAAGATTCTGTAATCAATGACTACTAGCATAATTATGTTCATGGACAAACAACAAAACAATTTCTCACTGGATAGAAAAGGAATACTAGAAACTTTTGTTTTATTTTCCCTTAGGACAAAAAAACAAAACAAAACTCACTAAAAGAAGAAAAAAGAAAATAAATTACAGAATAACTAGTTTCTATAAATGCTTAAAAAAAAGAAACAGTTTGCTATATGTAATACAGTAGACAGAGCTGGTTCTGTCTTATAAACACTTCTTTTTGAAATGAAACATTTTGGGGCTGGAGAGATGGCTCAGTGGTTAAGAGCACCGTCTGCTCTTCCAGAGGACCCGGGTTCGATTCCCAGCACCCACATGGCAGCTAACAACTGTCTGTAGTTCCAGTTCCAGGCAAACACCAAGGCAAATAAATAAAGTTAAAAAAAAAAAAGAAATGAAACATTTCTCCTCCAAAATTACAATCTTAATCCCAAACTCTATTAAACCTCAAAATTTAACACTAAAAAGTATTTCTAGTTTTAAATATTATGACTATCTACTGAAAAATTTCAAGCTGGATATAATAACTAATATTAGCAAAGAAATAATTTCATAAAGATATATTGGTACAGCAAATACAAAGAAGAGAGTGCAATATGCACATATGTTCTCCTAGTTTGATTGAGGCTAAGCTGAAACAAAAATTTTGACTACTGGACTCCATTCTCCTTGAAGCTGCAAGTAAAATGAAAAGTAATATATATATTTTTGTGTAAATGTTCATATAAAATTTTTTCTTTAAAATGTATTAAGTACTACTAAAATAATGAATAAGTTCATTAAATCTTGCTTCTTTTTATTAGTTATGCCTTTAAGGACAACAGCAAATTAAAACTCTTATTGGTTTTATGTCTGTCATAAAGACAGTTTATCATTTTCCTTTTTCTAATGTCTTGGACTTCAAAATGAAAAATAAGAAATAGTCATAGAAAGAGGTGCCTAATTAATCTTAGAACAACTGTAAGTTAGGGTTAACTTATAAACATATATTATCCAATCAGTATTATGAACCATATACTATATATATCAGCATTCAAATAACAGCATGGTCAAAAACTGTTTTATATCAAATAATTAAAAATAAAAGCACCTAACATTTTATAAAGGAATTACTTTTTACCTGGATTAGATGAGGTAATGCTTTTAGTGTTAGGCAAAACCAAATTCCCAGCTTGCACGGAAGCAAATCATGCCATTGGGGTTTGACTAGCAATCTAAAAGAGAGGAGAGACTCAAGTAACAAATCAGACAAACAGATAAAATTGAGAAACAAAATATTTTAAGCAACTATGAAATATTTTATGAATGTCAGTTTAACTTTAAAAAAAGTTTTCAATAATATATTTATGACAGGCATCACTTAGTCTACTATGAAATGCAATAGATGCAAAAATATATATGAAGTACAAAAATCCAACCTATAAAATTTTGGGAAAAGAGGTTTCTAATCAGGTTATAAAAATTTTTAAATAACTAATTGAAGGGAAGAGGGCTGGGGGACTGCTCAAAACATATTATATGATTATGTGAAATTCTCAAATAAAAAGCATAAAAATCCTAAACTCTTTCCCTATTTAGCCTGGGCTTTCATCACTTCTACTAAATAAATTTTTAGACTTTATGATTACTCCAGCTATAAAACACTAGTCATTGTCAAAGAGCTCCCAAGTGCTGTTAAGTAGCTACCAAAGTGGCAGCATAAACAAAGCAAGGCATAAAAATTAACATTTGCAGATTGCTGAAGCATTACTCTTTGATGTCATCAAGACAGAAGACAAGCAGAATGGTCTCTGATCTCTATCATACACTGACCCAATTTCTGCCCTGCTGTGTGAACTATTTAAACCCTTTATTTTTGTTATGAACCAATAAAAAGATGTGGTATCTTTTTGAGTGTTCTGCATATCCCTCACATCCTCTTTATTTATCATTAATTCTGAAAAGAGACAAGATTATTCTAGTAACATTCTGTTTTTAAAGTTGAGCAGAAAAATTTCAAACTACAAGGCTTTGAGAGGTTAGTGTTATTTAGATATATGTGAACACTTTATAAGAAAAGAAACTTTTAAGATTTTTACTTAGAATTTGTCTTATAAATTATGACACATTCATGTCTATACTGAAGACACATATGATGGCACATCTGAACTGTGTGTACCATATTAAGTTACATAATATTTTGTATACTCTTACCTTTCATTTTTTTCAGAAGCACTGAGTTTTGTTGCATCCATACTCTTGCTTCCTGTCTTTTTCTTCTTTTCTCTCTTTTTTCTACCAAGCAGCTCATCCTTACCATGAAAAGAAACAGTAACTGAGTGATTTTAACATGTATACCTAAGATGCTACAAAGATTCTTTCATAAAGAGAAAACATTAGAGCATTTATGCAAATGTATGTAGAGTCCAACATGATCAAGTAAAGTCATCAATCTTTCACAATAACTGCTGCCATGGTATCAGCCTTACAGACACATGAAATTCAGCACTGTCAGGCATGTGCATCCTCACAGCAATCAAAGTTTTCTAGGAAGAGAAAGCATTCAACTTACTTTTTATTATTCATGCACCTTTAATAGTGCTACTTTAAAAAAGAATGAGTAAATAAGTGAAAACTCATGAATGTTTATAAATGTTTGATTATTTATAGCATATGAATACAAATCCATAGCAGAAATAACTATATTGCATATTAGACTAAGGAAGTATAATAAATCCTTTAACAAACTAATCCCTAAAGTTATATGTCCACTTTAAATCTTACTTTATGTTTTGAAAAAAAAAAACACATTATATCAGAAGTCTGTGACAAAAATTTCTCATCAATTACATTTAAAAAAAACTCTGCTTAGAATGTGATAATGAGAAGACTATGGCTCTAATTTACAGAGTTTGATTATAAACTCAAATACTATTTTTTTAAAAATAGATTTTAAAATATTCGTAAGCTTTCCTTAGCATAAAAATAAATCAAGCAGTACCTGGTAATAGTGCTACTATAGAATACAGAGAACATATAGAAAAATAGAAATTTCCATCACTTGGAAAATAAATGTCTAGAATTCTATATAAAATAAAGGAGGCTATGCCATTTGATTTATCACCAATACTTACCAGTTGTTTTTCCAGGTAGATTGACCAAACCACAGCATAATGACCTACTGTGAGAATAATGAACAAGAGTAATGCCAGCTCAGCATTGCTCATTTTTCTCACTCGCCTGTAGTAGAATACTGGCTGTCGCCAATCTGGAAGCCCATTGATCAGAATATCATCATACCTGTGATAGCAAAATTAACAATTTTTTCATGTAAAGTTTTAGATAAAGCAAAACAAAAGCAAAGCTAAAGAAAAACTTCATTTGCACCTATGTTAAAAAAAAAAAGAAAAGAAAATTTTTCTCTCAGAGGGGTAAGAACTATAGTTTATCAGCATTGTAGTACCTAGTAAATTTAAAGCAGGGTTATATGGCTTCAGTAATAAACAGTCTTTAGGAAGGTCCACATTATTAATACACTAGACACCGAATCTCATGATTTACAGTACCTAGTTATATGACTGCTGGAATGACATGCCACACTGTCTGTAAAATTCTCTACTAAAGAATCAGTAATAAAAGTTAGGCTTTCACAGAGGAAGTAAAATAAAATAAGAGCTATTTGAATTACATATTATTTGAATGAATTACACATTAGTTGAATAAGACTTAGTTTACATTCTTTTGCTCAACATTTTTATTTCTACCCTTATAACAGTAGCTGAATGTTGAATATCTATACACATTATTTTATTAAAGTTTCTCAATGACATAAATAAGTGCCTATTACAGAGCTCACGTTACATTAAGAACAAAAAGATCTCAAATTAGAGAAGGACATAAAAATAACAAATGTCAGTGTTCACAAAAAACAAAACTAAACAAAAAACTGCTTATCTGTAAACCCTTAAAGCAGCAATTTTCTCTTTTGTGGCTTTTGCTGGAAGGGAAGAACATTAATATATAACAGCTTTCCTTATAGATTTAATTACCATTTTTGTTTCTATCAGACTAAAAGAAAAATTCAACTGAACTTAAATTTATTTGTCAGTTGTTGAGCAAATATTTTTAAGGCTAAAAATAAGGAGTAACATTTATGATTGTGAAACTCAAAATGATCACACACACTGTATGTTCAACCTGTTAATCTTAATTGAACACAACTCATTAAATATTCTAATCACACTATTTCTAGAATTAAACCTCCACTGAAAGGCCTAATTTGGTGCAACACATTGACCAAAATATTTTAATTAAAAATATTCTGAATTAGTCGCAGGCCTAATTACAGGAATAGAAATAGGACCTATATTGTCAGGCAGGTCAGTAGAGCTCAGTAGTAGGTTTTTCTCAAGTAAATTGACCGATCTAGGAATAATAGCGCAGCTGCTAAACTGCCAGTCTTGACATGTAAATCAATTTAAATGCAACCACTGCAGTAGCTACTTTGATAGTTATTAAATTGATACCTTGGAGATATGCTGAAAATATAAAGCAGAGGGTTTATTATAGAAAACTTTTCATAGTAGAAAAACATTGGTTATTAACGTAAAATATAATTAGTCAATCTTTAAAAACCTGACTTCTAAATCAATTTTATTTATTAATACTGTTAGATCAGAGTATTTGAGTAGTAAAAAAACAATATTTACAAAAGTCAATCACAATATGGTTTTGTGGTGGCAGGGTCAGGCAAAATTTGATGTTAAATACTTTCATTTGCAGCACTTAGACTGTTCCTTAAACATTAACTTTATCATATAACATTATGGTGTCCTAGAAAATTTGTCATCAGAATTTTATGTTTTAATCTACCTTTTACAAACTAATCTAGACCCAGGTAAAAGGGTGTCAGTTACTATGCCATAAGATCACAATACAAATGAAGTCCAGTAACCACTAGGTCCCACATTTATTCTAAATTCTATTCTATATCAGATTTCTTGAGAAGAAATAAAGGAGATGAAAAAGATCATTATTATTTTCAGAAATAACTCCACTGAAGTAACTTCTAAAGGGTATGATTATCAATAAAAATTATTTAAAAATGTGAAGTTGATTTCTTGTTACTATTAATACAAATATTAAATTTGCTTTGAACCTAAACTCTATTGGAAGAAAATACAGCTACACTCATAACTAAGACCATCACCATCGATGGAAAAGGCTACCGTTTTTCTATCACATATATAAACTGTATTTAGTGTACAATGAAATCCAAATGAACAGAACACACAAAGCAGCAGATATCTACTTGGTTATGCCTGCCACTCTGAAAAACAGTGTCCAGGGCTTAAGTGTATAGTCAATGCTCTATTGATTTTACTCCAATGAACATTACAGCTTATACACAACTGGCCATTTGAAAGAAAGATAGCTTCTATTATAGTTCACTTTTTAAAATGTATATTATTTAAAGATAAATTGCTACCTTCCTGATGGAATACTAAAAAGACAAATACACCTCTTAAAATATACAAACACTCATAAGTTACATAAGGAAAAAAATGTGTTGACAACACAAAATTTACAACACCTTTTTATGTAGTTCTACATTTAAACACATAGCGCTTAAATGCTCTGTAACTGAGATGGATACAAACTATTAAGTCTGCATTTAAATCAGATTAAGAATAAATGTGTTACAAGTTAGACAAAAGCAAATCTCCACCATAAAAAAAATCACTAACACACATACACATAAATAAAAGCTGATGTGGAATTATAAAGGCATCTTCTTGAAATTTAAAGCACTAAATGATCAGTTCCACATATCCAACATATGGCCTAATGCACATTTGCTTCATTTGATTTTCTTAAATACACATGGTAAACATAACAGTTGCAAAGCATTAGTAAGTTTCACACTAGAATCCCAATTCATCACACACCTTCCTGCTAGAAATACTGAAGAACAAATATAAAATAATCTTAAACTACCAGCAGAAAACAAAATCAAAACAAAAATGTGAATAGTAAAACATGAACAAATAATTCTAGCATTTGTCAAAATTGAATTTCTTATTATACAAATAAGATTTTTTAGCTTAAAAAATAATAATTTCTATTTTAGGTCAGATTTTAAACCTTCCAGCAAAATTGAGCTGTACAGAGATTATAAACAAGAAATAATATTAAATTAACTGATCATATAATTGTGTGTGTGTGTGTGTGTGTGTGTGTGTGTATTTGGAGAATCTACTATGGTACATAGCATTTTACATAATGCTTAAATGTCTTATAGCTTCAATTTAGGGAAAGTCAAATTAGATTTATTATTCTCATATTTGAACAGATTTGTAATTAAATTTACAGTAATTTTGCAATACATTTACAAAAGTTTTAGTAGATTTAAATTCAATGGCAAATTTTAAGCTGCATTTGTACATGAGACAGGATTTCCTTTGGTAAACTAAAAATGGTTAAATTTTACTAACAAGTAACATAACAGATAAAGTTTACTGTACAGTTTAAGATGCATAATTGTATTAACAAAAATTCTAATTTGCCAGTGTAGTGGCACATGCCTTTAATCCCAGAACTGCAGAGGCAGGCAGATCTCTGTGAGTTCAAGACCAGTCTGGTCTACACAGCAAGCTTCAGTGCAGCCAGAGCCACACAGGGAGACCCTGTCTCTAAAACAAACAAATACAAACAAACAAACAAACTAAAATCAAACATTAAGAAAAAAACAGAAAAGAAAACAAATACTAGTTAAATTTATAACACATTTAAAACAAAAGTATTCATGTTAATATTATGTAAATACAATCTAATGTACAGATGGTTCTCAGAAATTTAGATAAAAACTTTAGAAACTTGTGTAGAAATTTGTGTTAGAGCAGAGGCTGCTGGTCCTTCAAATGAACAAATCTGTTCAGGAAAGAATTTTGTGCTAGGATTCCTTACATTCACCAGGAAAATCTATTAATTTCACTCTATAATTGATGTCTTTGGGAAATGGAGAAGTTAAAGTTATCAAATATTCTCCTAGGAATCTACCTAAGAAATGAAAACTAATGATGGTACAACAACTTCCATGACATAGTTTTATACGAAGTGTTTAAAAGCCACAGGTCCATCAAATGTTGAGTGGAAAAACAAAATTATCCACACAATAGAATAGTATTCAGTAATAAACAAGAATAAAGTTCTAGAATATAGTGCAGTATAAATAAAATAAAAAATTATTCTAAAGACCATACACTGTATATTTATATTGCTATGAAATGAACAGAAAAATACAAATTGATAAATATACTCAACATATCTGTAACTGCCTACAGCTGGAACTCAGAGCAGGAATTGCTTACAGATTGACTTGGGATACATGTTTAAAATGTTTAAAAGCTGGGTTGTGGAGAGAGTATGTCCAATTCTGTACAGTTATTACACATCATTAGATTGTACACTTACAGAAAGTGATTTTCATGATATGCAATTTATACCTAAATGTGGCCATTATAAAAGAAAACAAACTCTGTCTTTTTCTGAAGAAAAAAAAGCTGTTTCATTTTTAATGTATTTATTGCATTTCTATTTACCTTTTCTACTAAATTCAAACAATGCATCTAATTTCAATGAAAACATAATTACATGTCTGGAGAATAAACAGCAAACATTTCTATGATAACTTTCTAAACAGTTCATGCCTAGGTTATAATCTTAAAACACTCGCTCAATTGAATATTTATAATAAACAATTGTGTTAGCAAATTTATTTTGTGAGAGCTATATGAGGTAGTCTTTTAGAAGATGCAGCTGACAATTCTTTCCTTTTTAAGAAATTAGGAGTCTTACTGAAAAGATCTGCACACTTTCTCCTATATGTCTAAATACTCACAGGTCACCTGGCCTCAGGCACAAGCTTTAAAGAAGTAATTCTCAGCTTGATTAGTTAAGACTTTTTGCCTCAAGGAACACCAGTTACCAAACAGTTACTTGTGCCTCAAGGGGAAATACTACAGATGTTTGTATAACTGTCAGGTCCATTTTTCCCCCATTAATAGTAAAAAGTAAATGCAGAGAGAGCTATTCTTAAAGAGATTATGTTAGATGAATCTTTGTTAACAGAAGCAATGGATAAGTGAGAAGTGAGTTACTGTGAAAATACAGAAATTACTTTAGTAATTAAAATAAATTATCACAAAGTGTACAGACTTCTAAGAGAACTGCCAGCAAAAAGACAAAATTTGATAAGAAAGTATTGGAAGAATAAAGCAACTATCTTTATAACACATTCCTGCTGTTTCACTAAAATAAGTGCACAGAGTGACCAAAGCTTCTTCAGGAGGGTGGATTACCTAAACTAGAGGAATGCCTGGACCAAAGGCAGTCAGTTCTTGCTATTAAACAAAAAACTTCAAAAGACTACTTGAATCCCATACTTTACAACCTGACCAACTGTGGTATTCAAATCAACAGTTAAGAACCAGAAAGACCAGTTAACATTTTATGATAAAGAATTATTCCAGACCCATACATCTGAAGAACAGTTAAGAATATCACATAATATAATTCTGAGGTTTGTATATAAAATGTGCTAGCTATATAAACAAAGTATTTAGCCTGCTTACATTAAATCTCAAATATGTGTGTATTTTCTGGGGGTCTGTTGTTATGTCCCCCTTTTCGTTTCTGATTTTGTTGATTTGAACACTCTCTCTCTGTTTTTTGATTAGTTTGGCTAAGGGCTTATCTATCTTGTTAACTTTCTCAAAGAACTGTCAAATTTCCAATTCTCTCTACTGCAGTCTCATGAAATCAACTTGTTGAACTCCAACCAGCATTGTTATTGTTTGGTTTTTAAAGACTAGTGAGTCTAGATTAAAACAAACAAACAAAAACAGTTTATTTCACCAGCAATAATTTCTTGAGAAGCTTTTGTTTGTGTCTAAAGGGATAATTTTAAAATTGTTTCTTAGTACAGCATGAATCTAAGAACACTGAAGACCTCACACTGGATCCACATTCCACACAATCTACAGCAGAGGAAAGAGGCCTCCTGAGTCACTGGCACTATAAGCCACTAGAGTTTATCACTGCTCTTCAGAAGGGTCAGTGACAGATCTGCTCCACTCCAAAGTTGCCAGACACACCAGAAGAAGGTAAAACAAATAAGACGGTTTTTGGTTTTATTTATTTTTCTCATATCTTTTACAGTTCATGCAAATCTATCAAATTAACAACCTGGGCTATCTAGGATGAAGAAACATCAGGAAAATACACTTACATGTTTACTAAAATGATAATCTCAAACACTTAACAAGTGTTCATGAGGGTAGTACAGAGAGGAGCTATTTATGATATAGTGAAAAGAATAGGCATTTGATTGAAGTCAAGTACTCTTGATTGTTTCCCAGGGCATAAACATCCACATAAAAGTCTGTTCTAATGAAGCAAAACTTGCTAACTTTACGACTCATGATCCCGTCTGTAAGTAGTGAATCAGCCTAGGAAATAGGCTCAGAAGAAATGTGCTCTGTTCTACACAAGACTGTAAAACAATGTATTTCTTGGAAGAAAGAAACAAACAAAAACTAACCTAAACAGGACTTTTATAAGCTGTAGCATGAAACTTGCCCATCCAAACTCAAAAGCACAAATGAGCACTCACCTCTGCCTTCTTTCATCATCCTTTAAAACTTCATAAATGGCCACCAACTAAAATAGAAGCATTACTTTAAAATAAAAATACTTTCAACTGTAAATCACATAGGAGGATGAACGCTCTATAACGCACATGCAGAAAATCCCATGTGCCCATCTATGCAATAAGCAGTAATAATCCAATTTTAAATAACATTTTTATGTTTTTGGAAGCAATTTTAAAGACTGATTTCAAAATGAATTTTTGTGAAAGATGTAAAAGTAAGTTTACCTCCTTTAAAATATATTGAGTAAGAACATAATTTAAACAGAAAAATCATGACAGCCATAATCCTTCAACAACTAAGAAACTCTAAATGACACAAAGTTAGTGAAAAAGTACCCATTAAAAAATAAAAATCTAAATGTTATATATTTAAATTTCATGTTCAAATAAAAATATTCTACATTTAAGTTACTATTTCTAGCATAAGCATGTTAATACAACTGTAACGATAACAAAATTACATTTCACTTACTTGTCTGAACTGAGTTTCTGCATTTTCATCTTTATTCTTGTCTGGATGTAAAGTTAGTGAAAGCTTACGATATGCTTTTCTGATGTCTGCAGATGAAGCATCCTGGGTTGGTAGGGGGAGGGGAGAATACAAAGCAAACTTTGTCAGAAAGAGAAATTCCCAGAACCTTGTTAAGATCTGAGAAGACAGCCAACCAAGTGCAGGACCCCAGGCAATGTAATTTGAGCAATCAGTCTAACAACACACTATGCAGCTAGCCTGACCCACATGACTGAACAATTATTCAATCTAAATTGGCTCTCCTCTTAACTTTTATTACCATACAGTCATTTAAAGAAGATGGTATTTCACAAAACTTTTTCAACACTTGCCTCCCTAAAATTAACCAATGAATCTTTTCCAGTAATTAAGATATAAAAGAGACAAGTTAAAAATTAATATATCTGTGTGCCATCAAAGAACTTTATTATTTAATAACCTTAAAACCAGCTTCTAAAGCCTAAGTATTTATATATACATATATTTAAATAATTCATTATTACTTATAATAAAATTACCATTCAACAACAACTTATGGAAAACCAATTTCGTGTCAAAAAATGTGAAGGGAGTTAAATTTGCATTATCCAAACAGTTGTAATTACAAACAGTTACATACTTTAAAGAGTATTTCCATCATTCCATAGTCTCCCTAGTCTGGTTTGTAGAAAAAAACTTGCCCATTTATTTATACATGACTAATATTGTGTAAAATATATACAGGGAAACAGCAGTCCAGTAGTCCAGTGCTTCAGATTAAGAGGATATTAAAATAATAGTAATCTTGTTTGTTCAGAAAAAATAAAAAACATTTACATGGCTGGAATAAACACAAGTTCAAAACTTCATTTCTACTATCTTTAAAAACAAATTCTTTTAAGGCAAGTGATAGTAAAGCAACTTATTAAAATCTGATATTTATTTGTTCAATTGCTAAAACTATTTTACTAAAAAGCTCAAATAAATGAAAAGTCAAAACAACATAAAAATCTATATACTAGGGGCCAAATAGTTGTTTTTAAAAAAAAATCAGATTTTTTTAAAAAGAAAAAAAAAAGACTACAATTAGTCTGTCAAAGCTTTCCTTTATAAGCCATTATTTTCACTGTTGGGGTTGGGGGCATGACTTACTGCTTCAGGCTAGTATGCTACCCTAGGTGTGAATACTTCCATGACTTATAGGGGGCCAAGAAACTATAAAACCAACAAAATAAATCTTTCAGGTATTATTTCATTTAAAATTTGTTTATGGAAAGAATGTACTTCCCATATTAGATGATAGGTAATACATGAAAGGGGTTATTTAATGAAAATGATGAATCCTTTTGTCATGCAAAGAGGCCATGTGTCAAATGAATACAGTCTCTAATTAGAAATTTAAATATAATTTTATTAATACTGAATAAAAAATCCAAAAGCAAATTTTAAAATAAGAGCTTATAAGTTTTTCATTATAAAAATCACATACATCATATAACATCTATAATTTAAAAATGACTACTGTCTACCTAAGTCATTTCCTTGCTTCTGGTTTTGTCTGCCAGAATTTTCTGCCACAATATGCATTCAAATACAAATACAGCCAGATAGTTCTGTTTCAACACCTCCAAGAGCTTTAATTACTTTCATCAACTGTTTTCCCATCTCTCTACTCTATCTTCCAACCTTGCTGGCCTAACTGCTGGTCTCTCACATAATTACACTTCAGGACTACAAAGCCAGCCATCTTCTCCTTAAAAGCTGGCCTCTCAGGCTAAACACAAACACCGAAGACTTTCCTCTTGCCCAGCAGGGTATCTCACCAACAGGGTGCAGGGTAAGTGGGTGTGGCTTCTATGTCTAAAGAAACATCCTCTGGACAAGCTGTACCCTGGGGTAAATCATGTATTTATTTAATGTGAGGCATTTTGTCAGTCTTAATTTTAACTACATACAAACCTACTGTGTAAAACATAGTTATTATTGGGCCATTTTACAAGTAAGGCACTACACAAAAATGAAGATAGAATTCAATACAAAAAAACCAGAAATTTTGGATCAAAGTTATGTTGGCTATTTTACATAAGATTTAATTTGTAAGTTTGTAGCTTGTAAGCTTAAATTTGTAAAGGAAGGAAGCTTTGGGGAGGCAGTGAAAGTAACCATTACCATTTTATTAATTTAATAAACTCTGGGAGCATACCATTCACAAAACCCTAAGGTGAGTTCCAGTATGTTCCATGAAGTTCTGTTTCTTCCTCCTATGGTTGCTGGTGTTTGAGGTGAAGTCTCACTATGTTGTCCAGTCTGCCTTCAACCTCCTGGGCTCAAATGATCATCCTACCTTGGTCTCTTGAGTTGGGAATACAGGCACACATCAACCAGCACCAAGTTTCTCTATGAAGTTTTAAAGGTAAAGTGTCTGATATGTGCTGACTTCTCTAAAGCACTTTATATCACATTTCTATTAAAGATTTAAATTTAGAACATTCATCTACTAAATTCAGCAAAACAGATCATTTAAAATCTATTTGGCTTATACAGAAAAATGCTTGACAGGCTGATGGATGAGCTGACCAATGCTGATATCAAGAGTGTACTTCATTACTTTGCCATGATTCTATTTCTAAATGTGATGTAGTTCACTAGCAGGCAAAACATGAATTATTTTAACATTTAGATAACCTCTGTAATGAAGAGACATGTTGTTACTCTTAACATTTCTTAATGTAATATATGCTTGTCAAAATGGAATACTGTGATGAAAATTCAGTGAAAAGGCAGGATAGAGAACTTCAAGGGCTGCCCCACCATAGAAACAGTGAATAATCTGGCAAAACTGTCAGAATCAACTTTATCTGAACCCTGGAAACCACCTAGAGCTTATGGCAATCAGGTAAGCACTTAAGATTGATGCTGATTCTCAGTAAGATGCCAACCTCCATTATGGTGTGAGTTCCCAGTACAGGAAAAACAAAAAACTAAAAACAAAACAGCTGACTTTGTTCTCAAAGAATTACAGTTGATTTGACTTGTCTGTCTATTCTAATATTTTAAAGACTTTCCTTTAAAAAAAATCAAGTTTAAAATTCTGAAAGAGTATAGACAACATTTGACAAAAACACTTAAAGTTGACCAACAAAGTGTTTTGTGGTTAAAGGCTCTTAAACCAAATCTGATAAACCCAAGTTTGATTCCTGGAACCCACATAATAGAAGGAGAGAACCAACTCTCTTAAAATTCCTCCCGACATCCACAATCATGCTGCAGTGTGTTGAATAAATGCATGTGTGGGTGCATGCACACACACACACACACACACACACACACACACACATTAAATGTAAAATAAAAGCATTTAAGGATAATTGACTCAGTCCTGTGGAATAATCCTTTTGTACACTGTATAAATTTGTCACTAATTGGTTTAATAAAAAGCTGACTGGCTGGTAGCCAGGCAGGAAGTATAGGAGAGACAACCAAACTCAGAATGTTGAAGAAAGAAGGGCAGATGCAGAAGGAAAAAAGATGAGCATATTACACAGAGAGAAGGTACTTTCTCATGGCAAAGCACAAATAAGAAATACGGGTTAACTTAAATGTAAGAGTTAGTTAGTAACAAGCCTGAGCTATTGACTAAGCATTTATAATTATAAGTTTCTGCGTAATTATGTTAAGCAATTGCTGACATAGAAAAACTGCACTTACAAATCAGTCAAGGGGTAACAGTTGGGAAGAGCTTGACGAAGTGTTTTTGAAATGCTCCCTCAAGTTCCTTGGAAACTAAAAGAACATTGTGCATGGCCAGAGAAGAGCATGTGCTTAGAAAGACCAGAGAAGGTTCTGAAGTTCTCACCACTGTTATATCTTCAAGCTTTGTGTAAGCAGCAAACACAGGCTAAGAAAGAGTTGTTAGTACCCAGCTGAGCACTGAAAACATGCTCACTGTTCACTGGCTGTGGTAGTTGAATGAGAATGACCCGATAGGCTCATGTATCTGCATGCTTAGTCCCCAGTTGAACTTGGAAGGATTAGAGTAGGTGTGTCATTGTTTGAAGAGGTGTGTTGCTGAGAGTGAGCTTTGGGTTTCAAAAGCCCAGTGTATGTCTGTCAGTCTCCCCACTACACACTCCTCTCTGCTTACTGTCTGTGGATAGAATGTAAATCTCTCAGCTACTGCTCCACAAGCTTCATGCCATGATGATAATGCACTACCTCTGAAACTGTAACCAAGCCCCCAAGCCTTGGTCAGGGTATCTCTCCACAGCAACAGAACAGTGACTAAGATACTGGACAAGACTAGGACAATCTAATTTGTCTGCAGCTCATTTCTGTCTCTTTCTCCTCTTCCCCTTGTTTATGTGTCTTAGGGATCTCTGCAAAAATACTGGCTGACTACTAATCTAAGCAGAGCCCAATGGCCAGACACAGTCAATTATGGACATTTTATAAATTTAGGTTAGAATAGTCACTAGACAAATAGCACAATCTTTGGGGAGGTAGAAGAATATAATTGCTATTTTATATATTTTAAATGTCTAGAATTATACAAACATAAAAAAAGATAAAGCAAGCAAAGAAAGAGGAAAACTGGTTAATCTACAGAGAAAACAAGAAATTAATAGCAGTTGTCTGAAAGTCTAAACATTGGACCTACTAGACAAAGGTGTTAACTCTTAATGTGGCCAAAAAGCATGTACAAACAACAAAAGAGAAACAAAAGAATATTCTTTTTCCAAATTAGAATATCAGCAAAAAGAGAAAGAAAACTTTAAAAGGTCCAAAACAGAACTACTTCTAGACTTCAAAAAAACAGTAACTGAAAAGAAAATGTCACTAGATTAAGCTTAACAGCAGATCTTCATGGGTAGAAGAAAAGCTCAAAAACATGAGG
Organism: Sigmodon hispidus; assembly: GCA_004025045.1. Classification (NCBI taxonomy): domain Eukaryota; kingdom Metazoa; phylum Chordata; class Mammalia; order Rodentia; family Cricetidae; genus Sigmodon; species Sigmodon hispidus. Next base: position 57,558 of record PVIH01001346.1, read on the forward strand.
ATAAGTCAGAAGAATGAGAAAGAAAACCCAGAGACCTTTGGGACACTATGGAGAGTACCAACATGTGTGTAATAACTTCAGAAAGGAGAAAGGAAGAAAAAAGACGCATTTGAAAATATTTGAAAATTCAAAAATTTTGCAAGATATGAATCTATACATCTAAGAAACTTTAAATGGGGTAAAATAAAGAAATCCAACACAGAAATATTATCAAAAAAGAAAAATCAAGGGCAGGTGAGGTGGTGCATGTATTTACTCCTAGCATTTGGGAAGAGGGAGCAGGACAGTAAGTTAAAGTCCATTACAAAAGGAAGCACTATCTGAAGAACTGGGAAACAAACAGAATACCCATATATACAAGCACAAGGGAGGGAGGAAGAGAGAAAGGAAGGGAGAGAAGAGTAATAGACAAGAGGTAGTAAAATAAAATTTTAAAAAGTATGAGTAAAGGAAGACCATTCTCAGTAACAGATCAGAAAACTGTATTCTAGAAAAATTTTAGAGAAACTTTTTTCCGTTATGTTTAGAATGCTAAGACTGACACAAGAAAAATCCATAAAATATCAGGATTTTACAGCTGGTGGGGACTTTATCTCATGTTTAAAGAAGACTTTCATTGATTAAAAATTGATTATAGGCTGAGCATGGTATCATATGCCTTTAATCTCAGCACTTGGGAGGCAGAGGCAAGTAGATCTCACTGAATAGGACAGAAGGTGTAGGACAGCCAAGGCTGCTAAGAGAAACCTCATCTAAAAAAAAGTTGATTTTTTTTCTTTGTTTTTTACTCTTTTAGCCTCTTTCTTTCTCTCAGAAGAGGGGTGCTTATCTGTTCATTTGCTTTGTGCCTCAAGTAGATAATGAACTTCATAAATAGCTGAAGAGGATGATGCATGCATGCTGCTGGGGTTACAGGCATGTGACATCATATAACTATATGCAGTGCTAAGGGTCAAACCCAGGGCTTCCTGTAAGCCAGGCAAATATTTACCAGCTGAGCTACAGCCCCAATCTGATTCGATTTTTTTGTTGTTGATGATGTTTGTTTTATTGTTTTTTGAGATACTTCCCATTTAGTGAAGGCTGGCCTTGAACTTGTATGTAACAAGTTGGCTGTTCTTGAACACCTAGTCTTCCTGTCTCCCCTTCTGCTGTGCTGAGATTACAGGTATGTATCACTACATACAGCTATAATTACTTTTCTAACTTAAGAGTACTCCATATTAAGCAAAGATAAAATTAAACAATTTTTTTTTCTAAGATTAAAAAAAATCACTAGGAAAAGTTAGGAAATATTATGGCATAAATGAAAACAAACCATGTAAGCACTGTTTACAATTAAAGAATGAAAGAGGAGCTGGAGAGATGGTTCAGCAATTAAAATCACTTGCTGCTCTTGCAAGGGACCTGGCTTTGATTTCCAGCACCCACATCTCTATACCTCCAATTCCAATGATTCATTGCTTTCTTCTAGCCTCCAAGGCACTGCACAAATGGTCCACATACAAACAGATGGTCTTCACACAAACACAAGGACCTTATAATTAGAAGCAAACAAAAAGTGAAAACTGCAAGGAAGGGAGGGCAAGATCTCAAAATTCTGCTTTATAGAATGAGGAAAAAAGAGAAAAGTAAATCCAAAACAAGAATAGCAAAAGACATGAAAGTGTGCACACAACAAACTAAAGAATATAAAAAAACAAGCCAGGGAGTGGTGGTGCAGTATTTAGGAGGCAGAGTAGAGTCAATTGGAGTGTGACTTTGTTGGAGAAAGTGCATCACAATCTCTTCCTGCTTCCTGTGGATCCAGATGGATAACTCTCACTACTTCTCCAGCACCACATCTGCCTGATGCTGCCTTGCTCCCTCTCCCATGGTGATGATGGACTAAACCTCTGGACTGTAAACCCACTCCAACTAAATGTTTTTCTTTATAAGAGTTGCTATGCTCATAGTGTCTTTTCACATCAATAGAAACCCTAACTAAGATCATTGGAAAGGCCAAATGGAAGCCATGGGGGTTGTCTGTATGGAAAAAAATAGTGAACCCAAAACAGTATCAGATCCCAGGAGTAATTACAGAAATTAGTGCTAGTATTAAGGACTTGAAAGATACAGGAATGGTGGCTGCCACCATATCTCTGTTCAACTATCTTATCTGGCCAGAGCAGAAGACAAATGGATCATGGAGAATGACAACTGAGTATAAATAGACTTGAAATCAAGTAGTGACTTCTATTGCAGGTGCTCTATGTAGTGTATTAGAAATCATGCCTGTAGCTGGATGGAAGTGTGTAGAAAAATGCAAATAGATCCGAGCCTGTCACCCTGCACAAAACTCAAATCCAAGTGGATCAAAGACATCAACATAAACCCAGCCAATTTGAACTTGATAGGAAAGAAAGTGGGAAATACACTTCTACGAATTGGCACAGGCAACCACTTCCTAAATATAACACCAGTGGCATAGACACTAAGACCAGCAATCAATAAATGGGATCTCCTGAAGCTACGAAGCTTCTGTAAAGCCAAGGACACTGTCAATAGGACAAAACGACAGCCTACAGAATGGCAAACAATTTTCACCAACTCTACAAGTGATAGAGGACTGATCTCTAAAATATATAAAATACTCAAGAAACTAGATCTCAAAACCATGAATAAACCAATCAAAAAATGGGGTCCAGAACTAAAAAGGGAATTCTCAGCAGAGAAATTACGAATGGCTGAAAGGCACCTGAAAAAGTGCTCATCATCTTTAGCCATCAGAGAAATGCATGTGACACCTGTTAGATTGGCTAAGATAAAAGACACAGAGGACAGCCTATGCTAGAGAGGATGCTGAGCAAGGGGAACACTCCTGCACTGTTGGTGAGAGTGTAAGCTTGTTCAGCCACTTTGGAATGCAATATGGCGGTTTCTCAGAAAATTGAGAATCAATCTCCCCAAGGATCCAGCAATACCACTTCTGGGTGTATACCCTAAAGATGCACAGTCACACTCCAAAGGTATTAGCTCAACTATGTTCATAGCAGCATTATTTGTAATAGCAAGAACCTGGAAACAACCTAGATGCCCCTCAACTGAAGAATGGATTAACAAACTGTGGTACATCTACACAATGGAATACTACTCAGCAGTAAGAAAAAAATGATATCCTAAAATTTGCAGGCAAATGGATGGATTTGGAGAACATCCTCCTGAGTGAGGTATCACAAACCCAGTTAGATAAGCAGGGGATGTACTCACTCATCAGTGGTCTCTAAACAAACAAACAAGAAAAAAGCCAAGCATGCCCAAGCTGCAAACCACAACCACTGAACAGCTTGGGATCAGAAACACCTTGGACTGACCTTTTGGATCCCACTCCACCTATAGGAACACCTGACTCACCCTTGAGGGAGGGGGGACAAAACTGGATTTGCCAGGAGTGGAGACTGAACTAAGCATTATTGGGTCAGTGGGACCATAGGACTGTCTGCTGCCTGCCCAGGGAGGGGATGGGGAGTTGTAGAGAAGAAAAAAATGACCTGATGTGGCGGGAAGGGGAAGGGACCTTGAATAAGGATATACAGGGATAGAAAAAAAAAAAAAATTCAGAGGGAAAGTTGAACACAAAGTAATTTTATGTGTAGCAAACTTATTTGCATTATCACCCTTGATAAGTCATGCTTATGATTTTATGTTCTTTATAGTTATTGTTAACTTATCAGCATTTTAAATTCATTTTACTGTTTTTCTTGATAAATACAAAAAAGAAAAGAAAAGAAAAGAAATCATGCCTGTGGGTGGGCCTTCAGGTTTTACAGCCTAGTCTCATTTTGGCTCCTGGCCTTATGAAAAGCAGACACAATGTGACCTCACAATCCTGCCATCAAAGCTTCTCCACCATGGTAGATTGTATTCCTTTCAACTATAAACCAGAAGAATCTCTCCTCCCATAAGCCGCTTCTTACTGGATAGTTATAGCAATGAGAAAAGTAACTTACACAGTAACTAGATATTTTTTAAAAATACAATACCATAGAAACTTATAAATTATATATATTATATATATAAGTTTTTTATAGCAAAACTAAAGGTTTAAATTACATTGACCCAGAAATTAATATCTGGCATCAAAACTTATGAGAAAAAAGTGATGAGAGGTAAAATTCTTAGGATAAAATGCTATTTTAAATGTTATTTTTAACAAAATAAGCTCCAAATAAATGAAAAAAATTGCCTAACCTACAAAATAAACACAGAAAAGGAAAAAATAACCCAAACAATAGTAGAAGAGTAGAAACACAAGTGGGAAAGGCCAGTTCTGTACCAAGCATGAATAAAACAAATATATCATTAGAAACTGTGCTACTAGTCACTTAAGCCCAAGTTTACTAAATGGACAATGGTCATCTTGCTTTATCTATTTTCTCTCTGCTTATGTATCTTCACAAAACAAAGCTAAAATCTGAAAGCTTGGCTGAGAAAGGTTGTAGATACAACAACAAACATTAAATCTGTCATTATCTCATACACTTAGGCATGCATTCCCTGTAATTCCAGTACTCTATAGGGCTTATTTTCTGCTGTGATTCTGAACTGCCTTGTTCTTGAAGTCTCTGTTCCTAAATATGTGTCTAGAGCTTTGCTGAGTACCCACCACTCTATCACCTAGCTTCTTCACTGATACTGTTAAGATCTTAGTCTAATTTCCTGCTAATGTGCTTCTAGTCCACAGTCTGAAAACTAGAAAAGATGGCTACAGTAATCAAAAATATTTCTTTCAAATTCATGTCACATCAAGAAACCAGACAGGTTCCTATGCCTACAAAGACAAAAAGCCAGAGCAGGAGAAACATAGCTTCCATCTGCTTCACTGCCATTGCAGCTAGAGAACCTGTGCTGCAGTATGAAAAAGCACAGCATTCTATGGTGAAGGAGCCACGTCCAACAGGACCCAACTGTTCTTACCACATACACTGTTCTCTCTTAGCATATGCAAATTTTGAGAAACATTCTCATCTGGCAAAAGCTGAAATCAGAAAGGAGGAGTGTTATCTCCATATAAACTTGTTATTCTATAACATTTTTTACTTTCTTTTCAAAGATTTTCAGGGTAAATTTCTAAAATATTTATAATATAATTATAAATCTTTAGAAGATGTTAGATAATTAATTTATTTTTAAGATCTTATTGGAAAGTATAAATGACAAATCTTCAAAGTTCCCTGTCTTAAGTTTCTCTTGTATTGCTGTGACAGACACTATGACTAAAACATAAATAATCACTCTTACGCAAGTCTACAATAAAAATGAGCTAGCAAGGCAAAAAAGAAATAGAATATGTATAGCCTGAGGATAAAAAGTGTATCAGGAAAGTTAATGTTGGATCCAAGACTTGTGATAAAAGAAGGAAGTCTGATAGGAAATGGAATAATCTTGTAACTTGTTGGTTTCAAACTTGCATACATGTTGATACTGGTAACAACAACACAAAAAGAATGAAAGTAAAAGCATACTGGTATAATTTAGAGATGACAAATGCTAAAAGAATGTTAGAGGGGCAGACAAGATCATAAATTTGCTAAAGAAGTGATGTTCTGGAAATAGCCAAGTTGGAAATGTGAATTTAACAACTGGATACAAAAATTTTAAGCTCAAAGAAGTAGTCTGTAAATTTAGAAGCCACTGATATATGAAGAAAAGTCAAATGTCAGGTATGATTAAGATAACTCAAATAAAGAATAGAGTATAGCCAGGCATGATGGTGTACACCTTTAATCCCAGCACTATGGAGGCAGAGGCCAGACTGGTCTACAAAGCAAATTCCAGGGCATCTGGGGCCACACAGAGAAAACCTGTCTAAAAGAACAAATAAATTAAAAAAAAAAAAGAAAGAAAAGAAAAGGAAAGGAAAAGAAAAGAAGGTATAGAATGGTAATGTGCATAGGTTTAAATAAGCTTTTTGAACATGTCAAGTAGTTACTATAAGAGTTAATGAAGACAACTGAAGAAACAAAAATCAGAAAGGTTTAGTACAGCATCAGAAAAGTATACAGTTTCATTCAAACAATGAAAGAAGAGTCAGCACTATCAGCACTAAGAACAGGTTAAATGAACACTGAAACCTATCACCCACTGTCATGACTGTGGTGGGGGGCTGTCTAATAAAGCAATGGGTACAAATGCCAACAAGTTGTTGTAAGAAAGAAAGAAACATAGGAAACAATGGGGGTTATTCAAGAAAATTGACTATGTCATGGAATGAGATGTGTGGCTAACAGGGGCTTTCTTTACTTTCTAAAAAAACATATTATAAATAGCAATGATGAGGATCCATTTGAGAGAATAATTTAAGCATAGGTAATAGATAAGGTAACTGCATACTTCTATGGTGGGGAGGACAGAGGGAAGAGGAGAATCCAGAATATGGAGTGAAGTGGGGGAATACTGGCCTTCAAATAGGGAATACTTTGGCAGGGGGCCACCTCAATACTTATGAAAGTCTAAGTCTATACAGGTTAGCTAGTGGAAGCTGAAAATAGGCTGAGAATAAATTTGATAAGTCTCAGGATATATTTCATGACCAAAATTGGCTGAAATGGAAATCTTTTATGACAGAATAGTAATGGAGGTTGAAGTTGGTAAGAGAATTCTTTATTATTTAAGATTTACTTTATTATTTACCCATGTGGGGTGTGTGTCACGAGTACAGATCCCTGCACAGGTCAGACTTCCCTGGTGATGAAATTACAAAAGGTTGTGAGTCATAAAGTGTGGGTGCTAGGAACTGAACCTAGGAAACTCTGGAAGAGTAAATGCTTGCAACTTCTGAGTATTAACTATAATCTCTGGGGTCTAGGGAGTTCTTTTATATAAGAGTGGGTATAATTGCAAAAAAAGGTCGTAGAACTGGAAAAAAAAGACATATCTTAGGAAAGGCCATGATGAACAGTAGTTCTGCTTAGCTGTACTTTTAAAGAATCTAGTGTGATCTAGATGGATTCTGTTTTTCCTCTCATTGAAGTGCTTCTTCTCATTTTCAATTTTCTACAAAAGAACAAAATTTAAGTAATTAAGAAAATATGAAGAGATGGCTCCGCATATAGTACATATAGCTCTTCTGGAGAACTTGAATTCAGTTCCCAGCACCCACATGTGGTGGCTCACACCACCCTTAACTCTAGCTCCAGAGGGATCTGACACCTCTACTCTCTGGGTAGCTGAACCCACATATGTAAACATACATATATAATTAAAACTACTAAAAATAAAATTTTAAAAATAGACAAAAAATAAAAATCATACTAAAATTTTAAAAATAAATAAACTCAACTCCCCTGCTTTTCTATGTGAGAATATCCCCTAAGAATATATAACACTTTATAAAAGTCTACAATTAATATATAGTTAAATGGCCTATGAATATGAATAAAATAATCAGAAAAAGCAATTAAAAGTTGTAATGAGACACCACTACATATCTCTCAGAATGGTAGGAACTTATCAAACTTTTCTCTGATTTTTCTCTATGAATTAGAAAATTCCAAGTGTGATAGTCTGAATGTAATTGGGCCCTATAAGCTCATAGGGAGTAGCACTACTGCAAGGTGTGGCCTTGTTAAGGGAAGTGTGTCACTATAGGAGCAGGCTTTTGCTTAAGTTTAGCTCAGTATCACAGTTGACTTCCTGATGCTTTCTGATCAAGATGTTACCAGCACCATGTCTGACTGCATGCTACCATGCTCCTCACCATAATGATAATAGACTTAAACTCTGAAACTGAAAGTGAGTCACCCCAATTAAATTTTTCCCTTATAAGTCCTGCTGTGGTCATGGTGTCTCTTCACTGCAATAGAAACCCTAAGATACAAAGAACTGACAAGGACATAGAGCAACTGCAACATGGAATGTATTGCTGAAGGGAATATAAACTATCCATTAGAAAAGTGTTCAGTGTTACCCACTAAAACTAAACATAAAAAAACCCTCTAAGCTAGCAATCTGATTCCTATGCACCATAAACACATATATGCTCATCAAAAGATGCATAAGTGTTCACAGAAGCATTATTCATTAATATCCCTAATTTAAAAATAATTATTTTTAACTGTGAGATAGATAATCTTGAGTGTATCCATGCAATGAAATACACAGCCACTCATGAACATGAGTGAACACTAGGTCTATACGCAATAGATTTTGTAGGATTAATCTTAGAAAAGGAAGCAAAACAACCGGTGTGTCTATACCGGTTGTAATTCAGTGTAATTCAGTGCTTTTTAATTGAATGAACAGTAACACTAATTGGTTTTAGAAAATAAAGTAACGGTTGTTTTTGGAGTGAAAAGCAGTAAGTGGGAGGGAGAACAATGAGGTCTTCCGGTAACATTCTTTCTGTAACATTATATTCCTTGACTTTGGGGATTACTTAGGACAATTCTGCTGAAAAATTAAACTATATACTTAGTGGATTTGCATTTTTCTGAATTATTTTTTGCATCTCATTGAAATTTTCTTTTAAAAACCATAAATTTTTAAAAACTACTTTGGCAGATTTGACTTTTCAAATGATATTATTAGAAAAATGGCAATAATCCAATATTTTAAAAATGTATAATACCAATATCTAAACAACCGCTCTTATAAACAAAAAATTTAAGTGGATCAAAGACCTCAACATAAACCCAGCCACTTTAAACTTGATAAAAAAGAAACTGGGAAATATGCTTCTACGAATTGGCACAGGCAACCACTTCCTAAATATAATACCAGTAGCACAGACACTAAAATCAACAATCAATAAGTGGGATCTCCTGAAACTGAGAAGCTTCTATAATGCCAAGGACACTGTCAATAGGACAAAACGACAGCCTACAGAATGGGAAAAGATTTTCACCATCCCTACAAGTGATAGAGGACTGATCTCTAAGATATATAAAGAACTCAAGAATCTAGAGCCCAAAACCTTGAATAACCCAATCAAAAAATGGGGTTCAGATCTAGAAAGGGAATTCTCAGCAGAAAAATTACGAATGGCTGAAAGGCACCTGAAAAAGTGCTCATCATCTTTAGCCATCAGAGAAATGCATGTGACACCTGTTAGATTGGCTAAGATAAAAGACACAGAGGACAGCCTATGCTAGAGAGGATGCTGAGCAAGGGAAACACTCCTCCACTGTTGGTGGGAGTGTAAGCTTGTTCAGCCACTTTGGAATGCAATATGGCGGTTTCTCAGAAAATTGAGAATCAATCTCCCCAAGGATCCAGCAATACCACTTCTGGGTGTATACCCTAAAGATGCACAGTCGCACTCCAAAGGTATTAGCTCAACTATGTTCATAGCAGCATTATTTGTAATAGCAAGAACCTGGAAACAACCTAGATGCCCCTCAACTGAAGAATAGATTATCAAACTGTGGTACATCTACACAATGGAGTACTACTCAGCAGTAAGAAAAAATGATATCCTAAAATTTGCAGGCAAATGGATGGATTTGGAGAATATCCTCCTGAGCGAGGTATCACAAACTCAGGAAGATAAGCAGGGGATGTACTCACTCATTAGTGAACTCTAAACAAACTAACAAACCAACAAGAAAAAAGCAAAGCATGCCCAAGCTGCAAGCCACAACCACTGAGCTTGGGATCAGAAACACCCTGGACTGACTCCTTGGATCCCACTCCACCTATAGGAACACCCGACTCAGTCTTGAGGTTGTGGGGAGAAAACAGGATATGCCAGGAGTGGAGGCTGAACTAAGCAATATTGGGACCCTGGGACCTTGGGACCACCTGCTCATGGGGGAGTTGGGGAGATGTGGAGAAGAGAGAATGGCCTGATGTGGTGGGAGAGGGAAGGGACCTTGAATAAGGATATACAAGGATAGAAAGTGTGACTTCTTTGTTCATAATAATAAAATAAAAATAAATTGAAAAAAAAGAAAAACTTTGCCTCAGGGTCCTTCCTAGTCCACCACTGTGTCAGATGGACAGAGTGACCCAAGCTAGCTTATCAATAAAGAGACTCTTTGCTGTTGTATCAAAAACAAAAAAAACCAAAAAACAAAAAAAAACCCAAAAAACCCACTACATGCAAATTAAAGAAAATGTTCCTGTAACCAGAAGTGTACATGTATTCCAGAAGTGTACATGGGTTAGTCTTCTTTCTTTTCTTTAAGTTGGAAAACAAAACAAAAACCAACAAAAAAGAAAAGAAAAAAGGGAAGAAGAAAAGAAAGAAGAGAGAAGCCTAGTTTCACACTTTCCAGCAGAGAAACTGCCTAGCTCTGGTTAGTTTCATGACTGCTAACTAGAACAATTTGCAATAGTTCTTCCTTGTTGCAAAATAGATCTAATTTATGAAATTTTAGAGGCAAGTCAGCAAGCAATAAAAAGTAAATTAATCAGAGTAGACTAGATACTGTGTACCATTTTGTGCATTTTAACAAAAGGGGAAAACAAATTTAGATTTCATTATGTAGCCACTGCTTACAGATTATTTTCTGATCATTGCATTTGAGAATGTATTCCTATTTATTCCCCAACCTGAGGGGGAAAAAAAAATAATGTATTTCCCTTCAGTATTCCACTTGACATGCTAATCAAAATTTTATTCAAGTTGGAAAACCTGGCCCTGAAGGGGACATCTATCTCATCACCACCAAAGCTCAGGTAGCATTGTAGGAGAGGGGAATGGAAAGAAAGTAAGAGCCATCTGATACAGAGTTATGGCGGAAAAAAAAAGAAAGGAAGGAGGAAAAGAAAGAAAGAAAGAAAGAAAGGAAGGAAGGAAGGAAGGAAGGAAAGATGTCTCTTAAACACTACATGGAGTTACACACATGAACTTACTGTAGCTGTTATTACCTGTACAACATCTACACAAGATTGGGTCCTTCAACACTGGATCTCAGAGGGGAGAGTTAATGGAAGTTAATGATTTCTGGTAGAAGGGTATCAATTTTTTCACTGGTGTAGCGACTAAAAAGTTATACAGTAAATTTTATAGTTATTTGTAACCCCACTTTTACAAAGACCATAAAGGGGGCCAAATAAAGGTCACTGAATTTTAAATTCTGATTAACTTGTTTTAAAGAATGAGTATAGAGCCTAGCTGGGTTGGGGAAATTTTAACAGGAAAAGCAGAGAATTATGAGGGAAAAAACAAACTGATTTAATAATAACTGGGCAAATAAGAGTTTAATTAGAAGTCTAATATGATCTGAGGAACAAGGAAACAATGCAAGTGTTGGTAACTGAAGATGTAGGTAATGCTGATTCCTGTGGGAGAGAAGAATATGGCAATAAAAAAGGCCAATGGCACAGAATAGTGCTAGGAAAAGTTGGTATTTCATACTTTATGAAAAGGATTTATAAGCAGCAGACTTCATTCAATATTCTGAAGTAAAAACAATTAAAATAAGGCATTTGCAACAGAAATGATCAAGTGTGTAGTTCTTCTAAAAACTATTGTAAATCAATGGGTATATTTTCCTTTGTATAGTGTCACAAGATAAACTTATACCACATTGTAAGTTGATCTAAACATGTATAGAAGAGGGCTGGAGAGATGGCTCAAAGGTTAAGAGCATTGGCTCTTCTTCCAAGACGCAGGTTCAACTCCCAGCACAGATATGCCAGCTCATTCTAGTTCCAGGGGATCTGACACCTTAACACTAATGCACATAAAATAAAGTTAAATAAATTGTTTTATTTTAAAAAAAGAATATGTGTAGAATCACTTATCTAAGCAAAAACTAGAAAATTTAAATAAAGCAAATCTATTCTACAATGTTTCATCATGCAAAATAGAACACATTTGCAGCTAGATTACGAGTTTGCTATTTATGTGTTGGATTTCTCGTTAATCATTTTAGTTACCAATGTAACCCTCCAAATTTATAGGACTAATTTGCTTAACTTGGCACTCAATGGCAATCATTTTATTAAAGTAAAGATAACCCAAAATACAATAGGACACAGCCCACTAAATCTAGAAATGACTTAATTAACAAGTCATTAAAAAGATTAAGAAAGATAAACTATATTCAAATATATCCATTTTTTTCAACAATCTATTCCTGATTCTAACATATATGTAACCTTAAGGGGGAAAATGAACCATCAACCTTAAACTAGTTAAATATCAGTCAATTCCTTTTTATGTCGTTTGCTTTGTGTTTGCTGAAAAAAAGTCAGTGAAAATATACATCCAAAATTTAAAACTTTTAACAACTGTAAGTAAAATCAACAGCAAAAAAAGAGCACCCCCCTAAACTTGCCAGTATGTAATCTCCTGACTTACATGATAGAAAGAAAACTGACCTCCACTTGCATGTATGGTGCATGCAAATGTGCATGTGCGCACACACACACAAATGTAATAAAATAAATTTCTTCTAATATAACTGAGGGCTAATATCCTGCTGGAACAAAGAAAATTTCTCTGAGCTCCTTTTTTTACTGCAATCTCCAGTTCAGAGGGTAGGAAATAAAGCTGATATTAGTGGCACACATTTTAAAGAATGAACACTTTAGACTTGTCTTAAGCCTCCCATGAATGTTCTCTGTATACTACAGGTCACCAACAGAGTCTAGAGTTATAGTTTACCAACAATACTGACTTGAAAAGCGTTATGATACTGCACCCACATGCTTCAGATTGAACACTTTGTCATTTACTTTGTTCCTAAGATTACTCTGCAAAAGTTTATGTCATCCTTCAAAAGTAGTAAATGTACAGTTCAGACACACTTAACTAACAGGTAAACACTAATGATTACAAGTTGGTAAGGGAATGACTATTCAGTACTATTTTTATTATAAGCTAAGTTGAAGCATAGTATTAGATATCTCAGATTAAACTACTCATTCTTAAACATCCTTCCATCTCAATCCATAAAAGTTCTATTGCTAAATTTGTCAACAAAGCAAATCTTTGGATATAAGTGATTAATAATCATTGCTTAGAAAATAATCTTTGGGGCTGGAGAGATGGATCAGCAGTTAAGAGCACCTGGCTGTTCTTCCAGAAGTCCTGAATTCAAGTCCCAGCAACTATATGGTGGCTCACAACCATCTATAATGAGATTTGGTGCCCTCTTCTGGCGTGCAGATTATATTGTATATGTAATAAATAAATCTTAAAAAAAAAAAAAAGTCAGGCAGACTTTGCACACCTTTAATCTTAGCACTGGAGAAGCAGAGGTAGGCAGATTTCAGTGAGTTTGGGGCCGGCCTGGTCTACAGAGCAAGTTCCAGGACAGACTCACACAGAGAAACTCTGTTTCAAAAACAAAAAAGAAAAAAAAAAAAAAAGAAATCAATTTTCTTGATAAGCTAAGCTCTGAGTGAAGGCTTCATAAAAGTGACATCACCAGTATCTTATCTGAGTAGCTCAGGGTTACTCTGCTAACTGAAACATGTATAGTTCTGTGTAACTATACATGAAAATGTGCCAAAATGCTTTTAATAAAACCAAACTAATTTAAGATTCAATGGCATAATACATTGATAAAAGTTTTCTTCAAAACTTCAATATAATATCTATATTTGTATATATAAATGTGTAACAATCATTTGTATATAAGAAATAAGAGAGCATGGTGTTAGGATTTTGTGTGGATCTGGCATTGTGCATAATACATTGATAAAAGTTTTCTTCAAAACTTCAATATAATATCTATATTTGTATATATAAATGTGTAACAATCATTTGTATATAAGAAATAAGAGAGCATGGTGTTAGGATTTTGTGTGGATCTGGCATTGTACAAATCTGATGTTCTCTGACAGCAGATTTCTATGAATGCAGAGGCCTCATGGGGAAATGGCAGAGGCAGTGGCAGGTAGCAGGGGACACTTACAAGTTGTTTCTATGTAAAAGAACTTCACTATTATGATAGAGGGATATGGTTATGGTTACAGAGGAATAGAGGAGGGAGGGGAGAGAAAGGGGAAGAAAGAGAAATAGAAGAATAGAAATGAGGAACATTTGTGAGAGAGAAAAGAAAGAGAGATTCAGAGGCAGGAATTCTTTTTTTTTTTCCCCTTCTTTATGTGGTAGGAATTCTTAAATGGGGCTTGACAGTAGAATTTAGAGGAGGGCGTGGCTTTAGAGATTAACACTTGGCCAAACAGCACCTATGATCAGGAAGGTAGGATTTAAATCAGGTTCCTTTAATCCTCTCCTTTAAAAGCCCTATCAAAATGACTACTTTAACACAAAAGAGCACATAAGGTAATCTGTTTCTTTTTTTCTCCTTTAAAAAGAAAGGTATGTTGTGTACAGACACGTCTACAAATACAAATACATATACACCTATATGAATATAAGTTTAGAAATTTAACTAATAGGCTACATTAGATGCCAGAATATCTAAATTTAAATGTCTCAATAAACACTTATGATTTATAAGCAAAGTACCCAATTCTTAGGTTTATTTTCTGGTCAATTTAAATTTCACTTTGTGTGTAAATTCTTATTACCTCAAACCATTTAATTTTATGGTATGTTATGAAGTAATAAAGTAATTTTATCTGACTACTATAAAAAAATTTTGTCATGTATGACTTTTAGTGTAAAAGGGCTTAAGCTATGGCTTTCCATGCCAAAACATCACATTGAGTATATTAAACTTTAATAATAGTTAAATGTAATATTTATGCCTTTTTATAAAAAACACAGTATTATAAAGTTTGTCAATTTTTATTTATATATTACTCATATTATACATTTTTTTAAATGTTTAGAATGTTCTAACAAGCATATAAGTTTAAATTCTAGAATAGATGACATTTCAAAATGAGCATACAAATTTGTTTTACATTCAAACCTACATATTAAATCTACATAATATTTAATCTACATAAATTTACAAATCTTCATAATATTAAAAACGAAAAGATATAAAATGACTGTAAAAAATACATGAAAATCTATAATGCTTAAAATATTTAATAAAAAGGCAAGGTGATAGAAGCATATTCCTTTAACCCCAGCACTTGGGAAGTAGAGGCAAGTAGATTTCTGTGTATTTAAAGCCAATCTGGTCTAGAGAAAGTGTTCCAGTACAGCCAAGGCTACAAAAAAACCCCAAAACCCTGTCTTGAAAAACCAGGGAGAAAAAAATCTAAGTTAAGTTCTTAAACCACAACTAAATACTTCTAGGCATATTTCAACATTGTGTTAAGTTATATCAGCTCCAAGATGAAAAGATGACCATAGGATATAGGTTGAGGGGCTGGACTGGGTGGTTAGAGCACTGGCTGCTGTTCTATGAGGACCCAAATTTGAACCTACCACCTACAGGGTGGCTCACAGCAGTCTGGAAGCCCAGTCCAGGGGATCCAACAACCTCTTCTGGACCTCCACAGGTACAAAGCATATGCACACAGGGAACAGATGTACATATAGGAAAAATACTCTTTAATGATATACTCATTAAAAAAAGAAAAAGAACTTTAAAACGAGATTCAGGTTGAAATAATCTGACTTAAAAATGTGTTTTCATACAAGAGTTTAACACATATGTACCACTGTATCTATTAAAATTTTCAGTCTACAGAACATTTTGAGTTTCATGAATTAACTTTTTCCATGCTATAGCACAACTGGTCCATTAATAAGCTGACTAAGTCAACACAGACATTAAGGTACTGTAAAAATTTTAAACAGTAATAAATTATTATGTAACTAACATCTTTAGAGTAGATGAGTAGAAAAATTATGTTTTCTCTGTAGTCTCTAATATTTATATTACTATTATTTTGAACTGGCAAACAATTATTTCATTATTTTCAATGTCTGAAGATATATACTATGGACATTACAAATTACAATTATATTTGCATAATATGTGATCTTCTCTTCATACTTTGTACCTACTTGCCTCCTATAACATGACTCTGTTAATCTTTATTTTTCTTTCTGTTAATCTTTATTAACATAGTATTAATTAATAAAGAAATTTCTCTTTTGGGTATTAGCCCTGAAGAATCTGGAGATGTATAATACAACCATAATTAATTTTTGTGCACTACCACAATCATGGCTACTTCAGCTAAAAGGTATTAATATAAAATTTATATATAAGAGTAAATTAAAATCATATCTTCCTATGAAAAATGCATCTGCATTTTACTACAGTCATGCAGCCTTTCTTATAGTTATTGGATCTTCAAAAACTAAAAGGACACAGAAGACTAAAGTCAGGGGGTTTATTCATCAAGACAGTTTTCTTTTGAGTTTAAAAGTCATTACATTACTGGAGAAGCATTAGTATATTTTATCTGTTTGGTCACAAATGAAAAAGAATGGGACATTTAAAAGGAGGACCAGACTAAGAAATAATTATTCCATAGTATAAAATAAGCTTTGAAAAAGTACTTCTGTGGTGATATATTGCATATTTAATAATCCTCCTGGATCTCTGAGTTCAAGGCCTAACAGCCAGACAGTGGTAGCTCACACCTTTAATATTAGCTCTAGGAAAGTTGAACCAGGAAGTAAATAGCTGGGTGAAGAAAAAAATATAAGGCAGAAATTCTGCCTGTGTGACCAGTCAGTCTGAGGACCTGTGAAGATAGGACTTACCCTGTTGGGCCTAAGAAGTTCATTAGGTAAGAACTGGCTGTGGTTTATTTCTCTATCTCTCTGATATTCCAGCTTTTCCCCAATATTGGGCTCCCAGTTTTTATTGTAATGCTAAATAGAATTTGTGCAATATACTTCAATAGCTCTTTTAAGGTAGAAGGTAAAACAAACCAAATTTTTAAATACACATTTAATTTTAGAATGAAAAAATTTTAATGATGAAAAAGAAAAATATTGTAATAAAAACTTTGTGATTTTTATGTAAAAACTAGTATTTTATTTTGAAAAACAAAACTAGATAGCAAAACTTCTTACAGCTGCTGTGTCATCTTATTTTAAATATTACTGAGCACTACTCTGATAGAAAGCCAAATTTAAACACAGGGTGAAGATGCTATTCAAACAAGTATATGACTAGTGAACAAAGCTAGCCAGACACATTTGAGGAATTAAAAGTAAAATCTGTTTCTTTTAATTCTCTTTAACAGCAAAAGCTGTTTTTGTTTTGTTTTGGGGAGATAGTGGCCCAGGTAGCCCAGACTACCTTCCAACTTGCTATGTAGCATCTTGCCACAGCTCATAATGTTGGGATTTCAGTCATGCACCACCATTTTGGGCTGGGCTTTGTGAATGCTAGGAAAGTACTCTACCAAATGAACTACATCACTAGACCCTTTTTTCTTTTATAGTCAATTGTTTTGACAAAATGGGAATTTACTAAGGATGTAACTGCTACAGATTTTCTTGTACTTTTATGCTCAACATCACTAAAAAAAAAAATCTGTTAACTAAACTCCATTTCAGAAATAAAAAAAACCTATCATTTTCAAAGTAGCAATAAATAAATAAACCACATACTCAAATTAATCAGATCCAAAGACAAATATCAACGAATATCAATTCAGGTAGAGCAGCCATTCAAATAGAAGCTATGGAGCTTAACATTTTATGCTTTCACTATCCAATATATCTTTATACACTTATCCACCATCAAAAGCAAAAAAAAAAAAAAAAAAATCCATGATAGAATTAGAACCAGAAAAGCAACTAGCTTTATACCCTCTTAAATGACTAGTGTCCATTGCCTACATTTATTTGGTCCTTCCTCATTCCCTAATATTGACTTAGCCTCTCTCATTCTCTTTCCTACATGTTATAGTGCACTACATGTGCATTTGCTTACATCCATGGACACATTGTTGGTTAGATTCCACATATGAGAAAAAAATAGGCTTTTTTGTTTGTTTCTGAGATTCTGTGAGTTTGCTTAATTATACATTCTAAGTCCATCAATTTTCCTGAAAAATTTGTGATTTCAGTTTTCTTTAGAGCTGAATATGTACACACATACACACACACACAAACACACACACCCATGAAAGTATATATGCATGTTTTCATTATCTATCATCTGTTGATGGACAATGAGATTGATTCCAATTTTTTGCTCCAGCAAATAAAGTAGCAATGAACAGAAGATACAAATAAGATTATGGAGTTCTTGGGGGCTATTCCCAGGAGTAAAATAGCTGGATTCTGTGGTAATCTGATTTTTAATTTTGCTTAAGAAACCACTAAACTGATTTCCACAATGGCTTGTACTAATCTGCACCCTCACCGACAGGAAATAAGGGTTCTTTTTATCTCCTCACCCTCTCCAGCATGGTTGTCAGATTTACTGTCAATAGCCATTTTGAGTAGGATGAAGTGGTATCTCAAAGTACTTTCAGTTTATACTTCTCTGATGGCTAAGAATATTGAACATTTTTAGAAATAACTTTTGTCTATTTGTCTTTCTTTGTACTTGTTTTGAAAAATGTTTATTCATTTCATTTGCCTTTTGTTAATTGGAACTTTTATTTCATTGCTATTTACTTTTTCAAATTCTTTGTAAATTAGCCCCTCTTTGAAGAATAGCTGGTAAAGATATCCTCTCATTCAGTTTGTTTCAAGCCTTTGACATTATCTTGGAAAAAGAACCTCAATTGAGAAGATGCCTACAGGCAAGTCTGTTGGGCATCTTCTAGATTAATGATTGCTGTGGGAGGTGCCAGCCCTCATTGGGGAGGGTGCTACTCCTGGACAGGAATAAGAAAGCAGGCTGAGCAAGAAATGAGGAATAAGCCATAAACAGCACTCCTTCATGACTTCTGCTTCAGTTTCTGTGTCCAGGTTCCTGCTTTGAGTTGCTGCCTTGATTTCCCCCAACTATAGACAGTGAAGTGGAAGTGTGCGCTAAATACCCTTTCCTCCCCCAAGTTGCTCTGGTCATGTTTTATCACAACAATAAAAGTTAAGCTAAGTATCCTCTATTTTCTTCTAGAAGTTACAGGTTCTAAATTAAGTGTGTTGATCCATTTTAAATTGATTTTTGTAAAAAGTTAAAAAATCTAATTTCATTTTTCTGAAGGTAGGAATCCACCATTTGTTGAAAAGGCTATCTTTTTTCCAAATTTTTGCCTTTGTCAAAAATTAAATAGGTATAGCTTTGCTATGTCTGGGTCCTTTATTCTATTCCACTGATCTTGTCTATTTTTATGTCAGCCCCAGCCCTATATATAATATAATTTAAGGTTGAGTATTATAATATTTGCAGCATATTCTTATCCCTTAGATTGCTTTGGCTATTCATGGTCTTTTGTGATTCCAAATGAATTACTGGATAGTTTTTCCTAAACCCGAAAAATATGTTGATGAGTAATGTACTAAGTAATCTCGGTAGTATAGCCATTTTCTGCCAATCCACGAGCATGAGTTTTCACTGTAGAGACTTTTCACTTCTTTAGTTAGATATGCTCCTAAATATTTAATCTGGGGAAGTTATTTTGAATGAAACAATTTTTTTTCTAATTTCTTTTTTTGATAAATAAAAGCTAGTTTTGTTAGTTTAACATTGATTTTGTACCCTGTATCTTTAGTGTTTTATTTAAACCCTATTTTTCTAAAGAATAAGAAATTTGATAGTTCTTTTCTACTTGGTTACTTTTTGTCTTGACAGCAATATTATTTTTATGGTTTTAAACTGAAAATGAATATTCTAAATTTAACAGGAAATGTTTATCAATAAATCACTTCTTTGCAAATGTGCCTACACAAGCTTTAAATACTGAAAAAAAGTAGTAACACAAATATACAGGTTAGAAAGCAGAAAATGTAATCAAGCAACATAAATGACAGCAAAACAATTTTCCTCCAACAAATAAAAAACACTAAATGTATATAGCTATAGCAAATGACAACTACATGCCTTGTTCTTTTTCCCTTAGAAGCTTAACATGTACAATTAACATGGAATGAAACCATCATTTCACATGAAAGTCCTTCTAAAAAAATAAAAAATGTCAGCTTCCTTTGGCAAGTGAGATTCAAGTTACAATTTAAGATAAAACTTATTAATCATAATTACTTTATGAGTTTATTTTATTAGTAACTATATTATTATTTATTGGCTATTATTTATAGAATAGTAATGTAATCAGTAGCCCTTGGAGTTTCCCTACCCCTTAAGAATTGGACATATCTTTTCAAGTTCATTTCATTAAATAATTGAAAGCTAATTTAATGAAATTATCTTAAGCTCAATGGTATTAATAATTTTAAAATACTTTTAGAGATTTCTGAAATAGATCTGAAAGACTAGACAAAGAAGGTAAACCTGCAGATTGCATCCTTGTGGTGAAATATTGTATATATAATAAAACTTGTCTGAAAATCAGGACAGTGCAAAGCCATGAAGGTCAGGGAGTGGTGACCCACACCTTTAATCTCAGCATTTAAGTGGAAATCCTCTAGATTTCTGTGAGTTCAAGGCCAAACAGAGTTATATACCTTTACTCCTAGCACTACGAAAGTTAAAGGAGGAAGTTAGATAGTTGGGTTCTTCCTTTCTCCTGTGCTCCCTTTCAACAGAAGACTCAGAGGCATTCAGTCTGAGGATGATTTACTCCTTTCAGTCTGAGGAATTGGTTAGGTGAGAATTGGCTGTGGCTTGTTCCTCTGCTTTTCTGATATTTTAGCTTTTCCCCAATATCTGGTTCCGGGTTTTATTATAATACAAATATAATGTGTGCAATACATTCTGAGTGACCTGTTACTTTCATAGCAAATAACAACCATATAATGTAATTTCTCTGGCTCTATACACACCCCGAGAGGAATTTGTAGGATATTTGATTACAAAAGAGAAAATCAATTGTTTTGACACTATTTTTAAAATGTAATAATTCAAAGTTACTGTAAACTACTGTTTCAGTAAATTTTTAATCTCAAATGCTTTTCATTCAAAAAATAAAATATATAAAACGACTGTATACCATTTATCATGCATTTACTATGAATTCCAAGTTATATATTCTCATTCAACATAAAACAAGTGATCTACCTAAAGTGAATTCTAAACCAAGTATTACCTGAGGGCTTTCCTTAATATTTTGAGTTCTAAAAATACCAACTGTAAAGTGAATAGGACATATTCAATAAAATGGACAGTGATGCAGCAAAAGAAAGATCTTGTTTTTATTTTTTAAAAAAAAGACACTAAAATCAACAGGGAACTGAGAACATAAGCATCATTGTAAAAATGATGAACACCCTTCAATATGTAATGAAAATGTATTTACATTATAAAAACATTTCTGGTAAGAAAAAAGTATTTACTAATAAAAACAACTTATACAAAAATTCTTAAAGCTTTTAGTTAATGTTTTTTAAATGGAGAAAAACTGAAGAAAAATTTATATTTCATTGACTCAAATGCTAAGTGGAAAGAGGCAAATCAACATCACAGGTAATCATTTTTGTTATGGTTACAATGCAATTTTTAAACATCCGAGTTTCTATTAATCTTTATTAATAGAGAGTTTACTAACTTGGTATGTAAGCTAATTTCAAGCAAATTACATTATAAACATATTAATATCATTATTTCCCGGTTAAAGCTTGCAGTACAGAGTAAGAATAATGGGTAATATATTGAAGAGATAGATTGTTCGATATTTACATATATCCTATGCACAAAGAAATACCTACTAACAAATTTGATGGCATCAATCATGTCATTCATAAAAAAGCAACATTCAGATTTCAAAAACTACATTCTTAATACATATATAATAAATAAATGTAAAAAATAATCACTGGAACTATATATGGACTACTAATCTTCTGTTACAGTAAAGACCATCATCTCTTAAATATAAATTAAATTAAATCTTAACCTAAATGAAAGAGATATGCAACTATTTTTACATTAAGATTTTCTTTCTTGTTGATAAAGAACTATAGTAAGTAAAACTTAAATTAAAAAATATTCAATACTAAGCAAATTATTATTCTAAACTAGACTCTAGTCCAACAAAACATATGTATATATGTCCACAAACCATATACATAATTATAACTCATAAAATGAAGATTGCTTATGAAGTTAGTAAACCATATTATTAAAGTAACAAATATTTAAAATGGATATTGTTTCATAAAAAAAAATCTATATTTCTAGTTGCTATTTAACAGATAGTTTTAATTATAAGACAATATAAATTATATATATATACATATACATACATACATAAATAGCTGGTATTATACCAGAATTGAAATACAATGCTCTCTTAACTAAAATGTGAAAAGGTAATAGCCATATCAATTTAAAAACATTAAGTTCATTTAATAATTAGATAATATCAACTTCAAACACTTGATTTCTTATTAAAATGTTTTTCTAGCAAAAAAAAAGAAAAAAATCTTTTTCCAGCCTATTGGACATGCAAGGCCATTTTAATACTAAATAGAAACATACTACTAATATTTTAACATACTTTTTTCAGCAAATATCAATGACAATATAGAAATTTAAGACATTTAAATAGCCAATTTTTCAAATTACTGATAGGTTTGATGAATTAATTTTTCTGATTACAAATGAAATGAATTCACTAATAATTCTTTAATTTTTTTAAAGTCTATTCTAGATTCAGTGTTATGTTAAATAATGTAAAGCACACATCTGAAAAGGAGCAAACATTCTCTTAGAAAGTACTGAAGCTCCATCTAGAGGCTTTTCTTTCTATCACTGTCACTTGCAATATAAGTAATATCACTTAGAAATGTGAATAATATTGAAATGTCAGAAATTTCCTTTGTACAGGCCCTTTTGTTATTCATAATGAGTTCTTGCCCTAACCTTCTCTGGTGGCTCTAGCTCCATCACTGCCATCAAGTGGTAAAAAACTAAAATTGAACCTAAAGATAGAAAAGAAAAAAAGCAAAGACAGGAAAAGAATTATGTGCACTCTTTATCACTCAATGCACCGTCTGCAGTGTATAAATAAGTTTATGCTTTCTCCTGTGTCATTTACTATCTTCATCAAATTTTAGGAGAGGAAAGTAGCACTGTTTCCTTGAAAAGAGTATCATTATACTCTTATATCATTATATGCCCTCCCATCCTCCCCTCCCTCCCTCCATTTCTCTTTCTCTGTCTCTGTCTCTGTCTCTCTCTTTCTCTGTGCAGCTCTGGCAGTCCTGAAATTTGTGAAACTGACCTCAAACTCCTGCCTCTGCCTCCAGAGCTCTGGGATTCGAGCACCACAGGTCATCTTTAAGTGTAAAGCTCTGGCTGCAGATTTTTAAGTTTGCAAATATATAAATACCTTGAATTAAGTCTACTTATAATGTTTCATAAATTACTTAGCTGATATAAATAATAGGAAGACAATAAAGAACTGCTTAAGATTAATAAATTTATGTAGCAGCAGTTAGCAAGGGAGTATATTTTTTCTATCGCCTATACAAAAAACAGGGTTTAATAAAGTGGATACTGTCCAATGTAATAAATTATACCCTTGGACTGTGATTCATACAAGGGTTCCAAAAAATGTCATCATCAGTCTATGAATGAAAAAAAAAAAAACAGAATAGAAATTTCCTTCCAGGAAAATTCAATTCTTTTAATGAGATTTTAATTTTTTTCAGAAAAGCCTATTTTAAATTTTAAAGATATTGAAAGCTCTGTACCTTTGATTATAGGTATAGATTTACATATTAACAGCTTAACAAGAGCAGTCAACAACCCTAGTAAAGGCTAAGCACTATTCTATATGTTTCATATGTAGAATTTCATATAAACCTCTGACAACTCTATAAAACAAGCACAACTATCATTATATTTATAACAAAAAAACAATTGAGGTACAGCAAGGTTAAGTAATGACCCACAGTCACAGAGTTACTGGGGTTCTGATGCCTAGGCAGCCAGCCTGGGCCACTCACACTAGTAATGACTTATCCGAGGCCAGTTTTCTCCATCCATGCACTACTGACATTTTAGATCAGATAATATTGTGTAGAAGTTGTTCTGTGCAGTGTATGATTGTTTAGCAGCATTCTTAGTCTCTAACACAGATGCCAGGAGTATGGCTTCAATGCCGGCCTTCCTTTCAGCAGAGATAACAAAAAATGTCTCCATACCAGTATCTCCATTGTTAAAATGTCCCAGCTAGGGGTACTAAGAATCATTATTAGAACTTTAATTTATAACAGTTAAATTTATAACTTTAAATTAGTTACTGCAATACAGAACATTATAATCTACAAATACTTTAGAGTGGTAATAGTCTAAGACTTATCATCTAGGGGACTGGAGAGATGGCTCAGCGGTTAAAGGCACAGATTGTTCTTCCAGGGGACCTGAGTTCGATTCCCAGCACCTGCATGGTAGCTAACAACTGTCTAAAATTCCAAGATCTGATACCCTTACACAGTTATACAGGCAGGCAAAACACCAACCAATTCACTTAAAAAATAAAAATAAGTATTAAAAAAAAAAAAAAGACTTATCATCTAAAGCCATCCAATCAGGAGCAAACTTGATAATGCAAGGTTTTGGTAAGCAAATAGGAAAACATTTAGAAATAGCTATTTCTAGCAAAAAGAAATGAGGAATAAAATAGATGAGTGCTACCTTTTATTTTACATTTTGTATTACATTAACTTCTCTTTTCTGACCATGGTCTCATATGTGACCTTTGGTTGCCCTAACTTGAGATCTTTTTGCCCTGTGTACTGAGATTACAAACATCAAGCTCATTTTTCTCTTTAATGTTTTTCAAATAAAATCATATATATTAATCATATGCAATGTAGGTGGGCTTTTTATTGTTGTTTGTTTTGAGACAAGTGTTTCTCTGTGTAGCCCTGGTTGTCTTGGAACTCAAGCTATAGACCAGGCTGGCCTCCAACTCAAAAGATAAACCTGCCTCTGCCTTCCAAGTGCTGGGATTAAAGGTGTGTCTTACCACACTCAGATTCAATGAGTTTTAAAATATGTGTACATTATAGAATTGCTAGTTGAACTAATTAACTTAAATAGATATCACCTTACCATCCTTTGTGGTGAGAACATTTCACACGTCCTATACCTTATTGAATTCTTATCAAACTATGCAATTTTTATTATGTTATTAAAAATTTATAAACCTTATTTCTGGCATACTCATCCCAGTTGCATTTTCTTACTTAGTGAATTCTTTCTCATGTATTTCTCCATTATATCCATCTCACATGCTAACACAGAGCATAACAAATTCATGACTAAAATAACTGTGCCTAATTAAACAAGAATTAGTTGACCATAAAAAAAAAAAAAAGCTGGCAAACTGAATATCCATTAAAATAACACTGAGAGGTATTGACTTTCAAGAATGAAACTTAGGATCCATAAAGGTAGGTAGATGTTCTTCTCAGAAAATAATTCTTACATATTTTAAAGAAAATCTGCAATGTATTTTGTTAGTTCTGACTATAGCAAAATTTCTTTTCATATTATTTTCAAGTTAGTTTATAATTATATTCTTTAAGGCAAACAATAATGAGGGCCTCTCTCTTCATTGAACTTTTCATTAACATTCTCTTCTTATTTTTACTGCTGCAAACTAAGTTATACATATTGTATCATATTTTCTTCTTTTAGCAAATTTTCTATTTTGTTTCATCAATTTAATGTTTGTTCAACTGAGGTTTACATCTCACCCAAGTTAACTTAATAAAGTCTATTTAAAACATCATTTCTTATTAACACAATTTCTACTCTCTCAATCTGGCAACTAAATATTTTTCATTATAGTTAAGCTATTTTTCCATCACTACCATTTTACTTGAGCCCTTATCTTTTTGTTGTTTTCTTTTCTTTATTGTTTAGTTTTTCATATTTTGCTTTCTACTATTCAAGTAATAATTTAGAACTAAAGTACAGTCTTCTTCAATGCCCTACTGCAAACAACCATCAGTTGGTGTACAATTCTATGCTTTTAAAAATACACCTGCTTTCATGTATGTTTATATGCAGAAATGTTTTTTGTATTATACTATGATTTCAATGAAAGTACTTTCCTTTGTGAAGCTGCTAAAATGTATATAAATGCATCAGAAAGGAAATCATCCTTAGTCATTAATCATCCTTATGTATAATTGTATTTAAGTTTAAAATCTCATTGTAGTTTTAGTTTCATACACATCCTGGAGCACTCACATCCACACAAACATATACATATATGCATACACACATATTACACTCAAAATGTGAATGAAAACAGAACTCATAATGCCTACTGTCTCTTTACTAATTTGTTTATTGAGATTATTGTAATATTCATCATTTTCATACAATCTATGCTATCTAACAGCAATTTTTAAAGGTTTGGCTATTATTAGAAGCATAATTGAGAATGCCTCATGTAAACCACATGCTATTTTAACATAAGATTATAGAGGAATGAGACTAAAACTACAATGAGATTTTAAAACCTGAATTCTACATAAATTTCAGAACAGCCAGAAATACACAGAGAAATCGTGTCTCAAAACAACCAAAAATTAGAATGATGACTAAAAATAATTTTTTCCCTTTCTGGCACATTTACATAATTTTGGCAGCTTCACAAAAGACACTGCTATTATTTATCTATTTATCTATTCATTCATTCACTTAGTATGTGGATTCCCTATGAACTCCAGAGCATACATACACAGGGGAGGCAAAGACTTGTGAGAATTAGATCTCCTCCCATCTTGTATCATCTTTTATGAATTTACAACAGAAATCATACATTTAAAACAGATGCTTGGGTCAGAAAAATGGCTTGTTTGCAACCAAGCCTGACAAGAGATCAATCTTTGGGACTCATGTTAGGGAAGGAGAGAACCAGCTCCATTAAGTTACTTTCTGACTTTCACATACATACCATGACACATGTGTCCCACTCTCTCAAGTAAATAAACACACAAAATGTAATTTAAAAATAGTGCTTGAACAAAATGCCTAAATTCAGTTTCAGAGTATTTCCATCAGTCCCAAAGTTCCTTATGCCTCATTATATACATTCATATTTTCTGGGCAGTTCAGATAATGGAGAAGATGAGTTTTCTCAGATATACTTAGAATTAGATTTAACAACAAAAATCATTTCTCTCTTTTTGGTGGTATTTTCCTCCTGAGATTATTACTAAAATTTATCAGAATGCTTAAATCACAGCCACAACTATTTTTTCCTTTCCCTTTTTCTTTTCACAAACTTGTACTTGCAATATCTGAGTATAGTACACATGGATGATATTTAAGGTAAGCCTTAAAAAAAAAAAAACTCCACTATAATTTAAACATATCAAGGTTGAAATATTTCTCCTAAAGAAGGAGTGCACTTCTTAAATTACTTGGTAACAACCAATTTAACACATGTCTTCTAAATGTGAAATTCTATGTCTAAGTGAAATTTCATCAAATAAATATTTTGGTGTCATTCTTGATTCATTTTTTTTTCTCTCACAGACTACACCCAATTCATTATCAAATCCTATTGGCTCATACATCAAAAATATACTCAGGAAGGTTAGGTAGATGTCTCTGTTGGTAAAGTACTTCCCATACAAGTATGAGGACCTGAGTTCAGATCCCCAGTACTCATAACAGTCAGCCTAGCCAATGGGTGATCTCTAGGTTCAGTGAGAAATTCTCTACCAAAAAATAAGCCTAGGAGCTATAAAAGACTGGACATTAACCTCTGACCTTCACATGGATGTGCACATACATCCATGAGTATCCATACCTGCACAAATATGTACAGAAGGTCAAGCCATCATTTCTTGCCTGAATCATAGTAAATCCTTATATATTTTCCAACTATAAACCCTGGTTTGGCATTTCCCTAATGGTTTATTGCTGGCACAGCGGCCAGACACACTAAAATGAAAAACGGACCCAGTCAAAGTCTTTGATTGGTATCTTAGGAATTACAATTAATACTATAACTTATCACAAACTAAATTAACTTATATCAGCCTAGGTAACCACTTAGAAAATAATTTTAAAGGATACAAAGTGGGAAAGAAAAAAGGAATATAAATAGCACATTAGAAAATAACCAACTGAAAGGCAGAGGGTATTGTTCAGGGATAAAGTACTAGTCTAGCATGAGGAATTACTAGCAAGTGTTTTATGAGCAAAACCAAAAATTAAATAAACATAAAAAGAGCTGTAACAGAAGATATGAGAAACAAAAACCATACTACAAAGTAGTTTTGAATATCTTTTTTTTTTTTTTCAAAAACAACTTTATTTTATTTATCCATTTGCCTTGGTGTTTGCCCGAAACTGGAACCACAGACAGCTGCTAGCTGCCATGTGGGTGCTGGGAATCGAACCCGGGTCCTCTGGAAGAGCAGACGGCGTTCCCAACCACTGAGCCATCTCTCCAGTCCCAGTTTTGAATATCTAAAGGTCAGCCTGACCTACAGAAAAAGATTCCATCAAAAAAAATAAGAGTTTAGTTTTTTAGTTCTTTATATATTATAGATACTGACCCTTTGTCAGTTGTACAGTTTGTAAAAATTCTTTTTCAGCACTACAGGCTGCTTCTTCACTAGATTGATGGGGGTCCACTGCTTTCAGTTTCATGAGGTCCCACTGTCAATTGTTGGTCTTAATTCCTGTGCAGTCCCACCCAGAAAGACCTTTCCTGTGCTTTTCTCTTATTCCGGACTTCTTTTCTAACATGTCAGGATATCAGCTCTCATGTTGAGGTTCTTAATTTATCTGAAGTTAGATTTTGTGCAGGGTGAGAGTTAGGCACTGAGTTTCATTCTTCTACATATAATTATCGAGTTTGTCCAGTACCACTTGTTGAAGATGCTGTCTTTTCTCCAGTGTGTATTTTGGGCTTCTCTGTCAAAAATCAGGTGGTTTATAAGAGCATGGGTTTATATCCAGATCCTGAATTCTACTCCATTAATGTGTGGAATATGGAACTAAACAAAGAGCTCTCCAAAAGAATACAAATTATAGAAATATTTTTAAATGTTCAACATTCTTACCCATTAGGGAAATGCAAATTAAAACTACTTTGAGTTTTCATCTTACTTCAATCTCAGAAAATAGTTAAGGTAAAAACAAACAAACAACAACAAAAGTCCAAATGATAATGTTGAGAGGGATGTAGAAAAAGAGGAACACTTATTCACTGTTGGTTAGAATCCAAATTGGTACAGCCACTGTGAAAATCAGTGTGGAGGTTCCTCAAAATGCTAAAAATAGATCTACCATATGATCCAGCTATACTCCTCCTGAACATATATCCAAAGTACTCTGCATCCTACTATACAAGATCATAGTTGTTCATCCATATTCATTGCTTCTCTATCCACAATAGCTAGGAAATGAAAACAAACTAGATAATGACTAGATAATAAAAATATAATACAATATTATTTAGCTAAGAAGAAAAGTAAAATTTTCAGGTAAATAGATGAAGACAGAAATAATTCTGAGTGAAGTAACCCAGACCCAGAAAAATAAATGTCCTATGTTTTTTGTTTGTTTTTTCATATGCAGAGGCTAGCTTTGACTCGTTAGATACATGTATTTAAACTAGAGTGCCCATAGAGGTCAGGAATTGTATGGGACCACAAGGTGGGAGACTTGCAAGGAAGGAGACATAAAATACAGGTAGTATGAATGGGAATAGAAACTGATAAGAGTAAGAATAAGTGAGGTGGGATAGGGGCAAAGAGTCTGGGAGGAATAACTAACACTAAAGACCTGTGAAGGCCATATGGAAACATACTACTGTAGAAGGTTTCTAAAATATATACATATGATTATATAAAAAGATTTCAAATGGAAGGGAACAAAATTCCAACTAGACATGACACATGGGTTGCTTCTTTTTGAGTTGCTGACCAGTGAGATTGCTTGCATAGAAACTCCAAACATTACAGACTATTATTTGTACTCTCTGGAACTTCACAATAAGACCCAATGCTGAAGACACCGTATCTTGAGTTACAGAACATTGAGAACTCATGTTGGGACCTACCTGGAAGATGCATCCCTACTGACCATCTTTCATAGTGCTGGAAGGTGTCTATCATGTATGCTATAGGGGCAGGCAGAAGTAAAGTAATCAGCAGTTCTTCCCAGCTCAAAGTCTTCTGAGCTATAATAATGACTTGCCTGGCAAGACATGTCCACTGGTACAAGATAAATGTTAGAGGAGTAACTAACCATTTTAAGGCCTACTCCACAAGATGAAACCCTTATGCCTGACACCATTAACAGGGCCAAAAATATGCAGTTGGGTAACTCACAGGCCCTAGGGGAGAACCTATTACTATTATTCTGCTAAATGGACATTGCATTAAGCTGTCCCTAAGTACTCATCTTTATACTCATAAATTAGTACATCTCTTAACTCTCGTCAAAGAAGCTTACTTTTGCAGTAGATGGCAATTAATACAGAGATCCATAATTGGTCAGACTATAGAGAATAATAAACTTCAAGATTTTTAACCCCAAATAGGACTGTATCGCACTCTTTCTTCACCTCCCAAAGTTCAGGGATGATGGTAGAAGAAGAGGGGGGCAGAAATATTCTAATAGCCAGGGGTAATGGATGCCTACAGTCAAAAAGTGTTTTCGGGTCCTAACAGGCCAGCTGCACACATGAACTCATATTAGATCTGGCTCTACACATAACACCTGTGCTAAATGAAGTTAGACAAAAATCCCAGTACATGTGGGGGAGAGGTCATGAAGTCCCACCCCTAGATGAGGAGCTATTTTGAATTGATAGCCACTAGGAAAGGCAAAGTCCAGTTTTCATAAGGGATGTGTTTCTCTGAAAGGCTTCCCATGCTCCAGTAGATAGTCCCATACTCACTCACATATTAGCAGCACAATGAACAGATAATATTTAGCATTTGGAACAATGCTAAATATTATCTGTTGCAGAATATCTGTTTAACTATGTAAAGATGTGTGGCTGTTTTACCTTGTCTGCCTAAGACACCTGATTGGTCTAATAAAAAGCTGACTGGTCAATAGCAAGAAAGGAGATAAGTGAGACATCCGGGCAGGGAGAGTTCAGTAGGAGGAGAAATTTAGACTCAGGGAGAAAGAAAGAGACTACAGGAGACATTGTGAAGACACAGTTTACCGTTACAAAACTTTATTTCAGGGAAAGACCATTTAGTGCCTGAAGGTAGGACCCAAGTCTAAGAAGAATCTAGGAAAAATCTCAGGAACGCACCTGACAGCCACTAGACTCAAAACTTGGGTGCGCACCAATAGTTTCCAAGAATTACTCTATTCCATACCCCTTTACCCAATCCTGAAATGCCAAGACATGTAACATCCCACTTATGTATTTCTTTCTTTAAAATCCCTCTCATCCCTGAGCTGGGGGAGGGGGGGGTTCCTTTTGCTGGGCCGGAACAAAGGGTTCCTGCCAGGGTTCAAACTTGTCCAAAAGAATAAACTGACCCTCATGTGACCTTCATTGGAATCCAGCTCCCTGGTGGTCCTTGGGGGTTTCACAACATGGGCACAACAATAGAAGGAGACAGCCAGCAAGACACAGAGGACGCAGGAAAGACAGACATACAGAATAAAAAAGAGGTAAAAATCCCTGAGACAAATATAGATGAATAGAAACAGACTAAGTTTAAAAAGCTAGTGGGACAGACCTCAGCTGAGGTCGAGCATTCATAATTAATAAGTCTCCATGTTTTTATTTGGGAATTGGTTGGCAGCCTTAAGAAAATTTCAGTATCAGTCACTAGAAAGTGCAAATCAAAACCCTAATATGTAGCATTTCATGTCTAGGATGGCCCAAGTTGGTTGGTTGTTTGTTTTTAACTGAAAATAGATTTTTGCCCAGAACTAAGACTATGAGTTGGCTCAACCCAATATCCACTGAATCTATAAACTATTGAAGCATGTAAAGGGAACAAATCTTCAATCCAGACAGCAGGATCTCCATGACATAGGACAACAGGATATCCAAGAGGAGCCACAGTGACAGCACATTATCAGTGGTGTAGCAGAAACCAGAGGCTTCAAGCCAGACCAACGACTCAATGAACACTTGCAAGATGTATGGACTAAAGGGTAAACTGTGTGACTCACTGGGCCACACTACAGCTTCCATGACATGATTCTTCCTTTTTGTTGTTGTTTTTTCTTAATTTGGTTTTGTTTTGGGGAAGGTTGCAGGGGCAGAGGACAGATTCGAGGGCACAGTGGGGTCAGAATGCGTGATGCGAAATCTATAAAGAATCAATAAAAGTAAAAAAAAAGGAAAGAAAATATATTTTTCTCATATAATTTATTCTATTGGTTTCCCTTCCCTCATCTACTCCCAGATCCTTTCTACTTCTCTACCCACCCAAATCCACACCCTTTCTCTCTTTCAGTAGAGTACAGAAGTCAAAAAAATAATAACATAAAAACAAACAAACAAACCAGACTAGAACAAAACAAACAGGGAGGGGTAGCACAAAAAATACACATGTTAGATAAAAATACTATATGCTTGTGCTTAATTGAAATATCTAGAAGAGGGAAATTCATAGAAACAGGAAACAAACTTAATGCTTAATGGATAAAGACTCAGTCTGGAGGCATATATGTGTATGTATATATATGGGGAAGTAATAATGATATTGTAGAACACTGTAAATGTACTTAATGAATTTTACTTCTAACCATGGTTTAAATACCAATATTCCTATTTTATTCACTTTACCACAATTTCTTTTTTAAAAGCCTAAATCCTAACTGGGCCTGGTACTACAGGCATATAATCCCACCTAGGTGAGAAACTGAGACAAAAGGATTGCAGGTTCAAGACTTTTACCTGGGCAAGTGGTGAGACCCTGGCTCAGAATAAAAAAGGACGAGAGAGATGGCTCAGCAGTTAAGAGGACTTGCTGCTATTGCAGAAGATCTGAGTTCAATTCCCAGCAGCCACAAGGCAGCTAACAACTGTCTGTAATTTCAGCCCAAGGGGATCTGACATGTTCTTCTAGCCTCTACAGCATTGCATGCAGGTGATACACAGACATACATGAGGAAAAAACACTAATACACAAGAATTAAATTGAAAAAGAAGTAGAATACTTGCCTGGTATGTGTGAGGTCCTAGGTTCAATCCCTAGTACCAATTAATCAACTACACCCACACCCAAACCAACCCCGCCCCCACGCACACCCTCTGAAAGCACTATCCTTACAATCACCTTAAAATGCCCTACAAAGTTGTAGGGACCAGAAGATTTCTCATTCTGTGAAAACGTGCAACTGTTTTCCTTCTTTTTCTCCACATTACTCTTCTTCAATGTCCCTTGAACACATACTCATAGATCTTCCTACTTGAAATAGTCTTGCCTCTTACCGTTATTGCTCACATTCTCTGTACTTTATGGTTTTGCTCAGTGAGCATTCCCCCATATACTCTACTATCTGAGATGACAATCTTCTACCCCAACACTATGCCTCTTCTGTTTTATTTTTCTCTATAGAATTTTAACTCTATAGTTTAATTTCGTTTATCCATGTGATTTTCTTTTGTTAAGATGTAAATAATATAAGCATAGAATTCTGATTTGTCCTATGCTGTTAAATTTGTTTAATCAGTGTGAACCATATAGCAAGCAAGAGAGATTAATTCATAATAAAATATTCTAAAAGCAAATATATGCCTATTGGTCAATTAATAAAACTCACTTGCTATTTCTTAAATCTTCTTCAAAATTAGACATAGTTCTATTTTTTACTCTAAAGTCAATTGTATACATCTAGGCTGAAACTAAAGCCTTTTATCATTGACTCTCCTACCAATTCCACTGGTATATTTTATTTGAAAATCATTCCTACTGTTCTGTACATTTTAAGTTATTTCAGATTTCCCTATTCATTGTAACTGATAAAAAAAAATAATTGCTGAAAGGCTGCATAATGAGTAGACACCAAAGAACAGTTACCAATGTAATTTTCTCTAGAGGAACTTCTAGGTTTTCTTTTTTCTTTATGCGTATGGTGTTTGTGTTCATGTTCATGTGTACACATATACACGAAGATGAATGTATTTGTGAATTCTACAGAGGACATAGGTCAACACTGAGTATCTCTATCACTATGTGGATATGTAGACATAACATTGGAAACTGCATTTACTAATTTCCTTAGGAACTCTGATAAGATGATAATAATGGAGTATGTGTGATGCTGTGTTTTGCCTCAAGAGAAATGCTTGTTGCTTCCCTACCCCTTCTTATGCACTGATAATTGATAAAACTTGAGTCAGCAAAATTTGCAAAGTATACAGTGAGCTTCCTTTCTAGTTTTGCAATATTTCTAGACTATCTTATGAGAAGAAAAACAATATTTTATCCTATCTCAGCCTCCATATTTTAGGATTTCTTTGTTACAAGGACTTAGTCTTTATTCCAACTAATGCCTTTGAAGAAGCCAAACAGATTTGGGAAAGAACCAATTCACTCTAGATATAAAGATGATGACTGAAAGAAAAGTAAATAAAAAGTACCAGGGCTACCTGAAGAAATGGCTGAGTCCAGGGCTGAGCGGGGAAAATGGAAGGTACAACTAGAACACTGTAGTGCAAGAAAACAAACACAAGCTTAAAATATGGCTAGATTAGAACACTGCTAATGGAGAGAAAAAGGAAGGGAGACAGGCAGGCAGGCAGGCAACAAGGCTGAACAAGAAAACATTATGCTAGGTAAAAAAAAGTCCAACCCACATTTTAAAAATTTTTAAGCAAGGAAGGTATAGGAAATTTCTAAGCAAGGTGAAATTGAAGATGCAGAAAATAAGTCAATTTGTCTGGAGTTAGATGTTAAAGTAGAAACTGACTGTAAATGAAATGAAAGACTTTAAAATTATGGAAATATCCTAAAGTTTGGTTTTAATGAAGAATAGGAATTCTTACTTTTTTCCCACTTGAGACCCCTTTTAGTATGTGTGTTTTACCTACACGTATGTCTGTGTAGCACATGCACACAGTGCCTGTGGAGGCCAGAAGAAGGTGCCAGATTGCTGTTACTGGCAGTTGTGCACTGCCATGTGGGCACACTAGAATTCAAACCTGGGTCATCTGAAAGAGTACTTGACAACTGATCCATCTCTCTAGCTCCTTTTATTAATTTCTTTTTGTCCAAGTAATTTTTGTGACCCTAGGCATATAGGTGCAAAATTTAGAAATACAAACTGAAGTATTTATTAATGATAAATTATAAATTTTATTTTAAAATAATTCTTTGATATGCCTGTGATTCTACCAGTTATTACAGACTAAAACAAAGTTGCATGATAATAAAATGAATGTGCTTATTCACTTTTACGTAAAGAATTAAATCTTGGCTGAACATTTACTACTGTAGGACACAGATTTTGATTTTGTAACTATTGATGCTGAGAATACCACTTCTTATAAACATGTAGTACAAAATACCAGAGGTATGTTTAGGGTCATTTCAAATACCACTGGAAATTCTGCTTCAGTCCCAAGGCAAAATTCATTTAATCATTTTTCTTAATGAAACTTATCAATAAATCAGTGATTTTTAAAAATCAGTCTAACTCAGTACATTCTAACGATATATTAATTTGATACATGCTGAGAAATAACAGTTGAAAAAACTAAAAATCTTTGTTTTCTTTAATTAGCCCACTCTGTTTCTTCTGTAAGAGCAGAGTTTGCATGCACAGTAAAACACTAGTCTGTAACATGTCAGTAATCTAGACCCCTGGCTGAGAAGTTCCAGGTAGTATTGGCTGGCACTGTGTGAAATGACCACAGGCCTTGTACAAAGAAATGCTGTGCATCTAGAACCAATGCTGCGGTGAAGTCATTCAATGGAACACAAACAGAAAATGATTTAACGCTTGCAGTCAGTTCACATTTGAGACTGAATTAAATTTTGTCACTGCAAGTTCAGAAACATTTGCTATTGCCAAAATTTCCATGCCTTCTACAATTAGGTACTTACTCACTTGGAATTTTCACTTTTTCTGGGTAGTACTCATGTTAAGACAATTTCTGAAGACGATGCAACTGACAGCCAACTGAAGCTCCCAGCCAGCCATGAGACTACAGGATAAACAACTGATACTGCACATTTAAGATGTTGCCAAGTTGTGTTGGGGAGAGAAGCTGTACTAAATGCATTTTGAACTTACAAAGGGTTTATGAGAAGTAATCTCATAAGAAATCAAGGAATGGCTATAACTGTAAAGAACTCAGCACCTGGATAGTTTTTTTTATTTTTTTTTTAATTCAATTTAACTAATACTGAACAGAGTAAGACTTATCGAGAAACTGAACAAATGACTGGATCAAAAACAATTCAAGTGAATTTAATATAGGGGGTGTCTGCTATTCCTCAACTAATTGATTTCACATGATTTCATTGTTAGGTATGTTCCAAAGTTATAAATAATACCATCTGTATCTTGTAACAGAGTTCTAAAAAAAAAAAAGTATTAAAACTAAATGGTAGAAAGGATTAACAGCATTTTCTTTTAAAGCCATCTATAACATGGTATGATACAAAGTTTACAAATAATTCACTACAAGACACTTTATTATTGAATTCAGTCATCATATCAATGACCATATATATTCCCTCCTCCAGTTCCACTTCTGACCAGGAACTTATGTATTCCATAGGACCAATGATTCAGAATCCAATTCACTGATAGTTCACTAACAATTAGGAGTTAAAAATATCTGAATGTTTTTTACTTATGACAGTTAACTGTATATCAAATCAACATAATTCACCCTTATAAAGTATACACTCCCTGGTGCTGTGGGATACTGCTCTTGTACACTGTAAAGAATTTTCACTTTTATTGGTTTAATAAAACACTGATTGGCCAAAAGGCAGGAAGTAGAGGTGGGGCAACCAGACTAGAAGAATTCTGGAAAGAGGAAAGGCAGAGCAGGAGATGCCAACCAGATGCAGAAGAAGGAAGATAAAAATGCTACACTGAAGAAAAGGTACCAAGCCACATGGCTAAACATATATAAGAATTATAGGTTAATTTAAGTATAAGAGCTAGATAGTAATAATCCTGAGCTACTGTGGGGCTGCAGGTCTGGACCTCAGGGCTAGATAGACCTAGAAACTTCCAACTATCCCCTGGGGATAGGTACTGATCCAGACCCTTGCACATGCTAGACAAGCAATCTACCAACGAGTTATATCCTTAGCTCTGAAGAACTAAATTAATTTGAAGAAATCATATTTTATCCTTTTCTTTGCTATATATTTATCAAGACTACATTACTTAGAATGTTTTAAGGCATATGAGAAATTAAAGAAGCATAATATCTGAAAATAGAATTAAAAAATCTTTGAAATAAGTATTAGCGTAAAAATTGTCATAAAAACTACAATTTTAAGGCCTTCATTTAAGAAACAATAGATATTTTGTCCTTTAAAGTAACTTTTCATATTAAACTTCTGCTCACAGTAGAAACACTTCTAAAATTTATTTTCTTTCTTTCCTTTTGTTTTTTGTTTGTTTGTTTGTTTGTTTGTTTGTTTGAATACCGGGGTTTCTCTGTGTAGCCCTGGTTGTCCTGGAACTCACTTTATAGACCAGGCTGGCCTTGAACTCAGAGATTCACCTACCTATCCCTCTTAAGTACTGGAATTAAAGGCATGGGCCACCACCACCCACCTAAAATTGGTTTTCTAGAAATAAAATTTGTCATAATTCAAATTATTTATATGGAAACTATCATTAGCAATGAGTATGAAACAGCTCTATGGGACAGAACACTTCCCAGTCCGCATAGGTCTTTTGGCAGTACTCAAAAAAAAAAAAATGTTTAGAAATTAGAATCTACAATTTGAGCTCATTTTCTCTTTATTTTTCTTTATATTTTTAATACCCAACAGTGTAACATTAAGAACTGCATTGCTATAATTGTTCCTTGATATGAAATATTATCTAGTTTATTTTGTTTTCAAGGAATTAAAAAAATAAGTGAATTCTACATGAATGAAATTTTAAATTAAAGATACATAAAATATAACCCTCGATTTTATTATCAAATTCAATAATGATAAAATCATTCTGCCAAACTAGTATAACATTTTATAAATGGTTATTCTTAATTACTGTATTTATCTCATTGCAAGCAATTAACAATTTTGAAACCATGCCAGCTTTTAAACTACACTTTAAGTGCTCTTTTCTCAGAGA
This sequence comes from Sigmodon hispidus, assembly GCA_004025045.1. Taxonomy (NCBI): domain Eukaryota; kingdom Metazoa; phylum Chordata; class Mammalia; order Rodentia; family Cricetidae; genus Sigmodon; species Sigmodon hispidus. The sequence goes on from PVIH01001346.1 coordinate 95,705, forward strand.
CCAAAAAAAACCCAAAAAAACAGAAAAATATACTAATCAGGAATAAATTTTATTAAGTATTACTCTGAATTTTCTATTAAAGAGTAAATATTTAAATCCAAGGGAAATTCATTAATTTAACTTTACTCTTAAAATTAAGCAATGGTTTTAAATATATTTGAAGACACATGTAGAAAGAATGAAGTTTGAGCATAGGATGAATTTAAATGAGAAAACCAGGGCCTTTAAAATAAGGTCTACAAACAATTATTTTATCTAATCTACTGAGCTGTTTTCCCCAAAGAGGAACTGATATTAAATCAGTCTTATAAATAATTCCTGCTAGTCAAACATTAGTGGTTACTTGCCCCAAGTGATAAGAAGGCCAAAGCCATAATCTGTATAGAATGAACTGATCACGCACTATTTTAATCTAAAACTACTTCTTTTCTAACTACTGCTAGAGAACAGCTGCACATATATTTCATATATTATACCAAGAAGCCAGAAATACCATAGTTTTCAGTTGAAAACAGAAAACAACTAGAATACCTAAATGTCAGGATACAGTCCAATAAAAAGTCCTTCTTTAAGAAAAAAAGTTAGAAAGCTGACAGACTGTTAACTATGACATCATTTTTCAAGTCAGCTTTCAACTTTGTTTACAATTGCATAAGCCAATGTTAACTAAAAATACTAAAATTGCCAATTTACCAAACAAAAAGTCCTCCAAATAAAATTTGTATGTTTAGCATCTATGGGACATATTTGTACCCAATTACCTCATTAACAGGGCTACTTGTTATTGGATATATACTCTATGTCTGAATCTTGTAAGAAAAAAAAATCAAAATTTTTCTAATCAAAGAAATACTATTGCCAGACTTTGTTGATGCCCCATAGGAGGCCTTACTCTCTCTGAGAAGTGGATGGGTGAGGGGAGGAAGGAAGCTGAGCAGGGGAGTGAGGAGGAACAGTGGTTGGTATGTAAAATGAAAAGAAAAGCTTTTAAATAAAAAAAGAAGAAATACTATGTTTTTAGCATTTGAACTATCATTACTCAGGAAGTTAACTTTGTATGTGATCCCAAAGGCAAATGTAGCACATTGAATGAAGCTGGCAGTTTTAATTTTCTAGCTACCAGCACTACCAATGAAAGTGACTACCTAAAAGGAGAGTGATCATATCTCCACTGCTAGGGAAAATAAATCTGAAAGCAACTTTAGGCCAAAATTATTTTAGAATATTCTATTCAATAATGGGATTCTATCATTCTATTTTGGTCTTAACAAAGGAAAGCTATCACTTAGTTTGAACCTATCTTCTCTTCTACAATAGATGAAATGGACATAATGGAATTCAGCTGTTAGTAAATTCTTATACTGAAGAGTATCAATTCTTCAAATATGTATATATCCAAGTTTATTCATATTAAGCAAATGAATTATGTTTCAAATTCTAAGAGATAAGCCTGATTTAATACAATGTGGTACTGTTAACAAAATTATTTTTACTAATCACTTATCAAATTCAGTTTTATGCTTACTCTTAAAAACACAAGGAAATTGTTAGAAAAGATTATAAAGGTTTTTCTAGTTTCAATATGACTGCCAAAAATAGTAGCCTATCAACTAATTCTTAATACCTTTCTATAAAAAATAAGTTATACTTAACTACACTAGTTAAAAATAAGATAGAATTTTTTTATTCTTAGGAATACAAAGATGTAAAGATCTGGCTATATTAAGTTCTAATTAGAGTACTGGGTGTATAAACTAGTACAGCCACTCTGAAAGTTGGGTCTAACAAGATTTAATACTATGTAGCCTATCCCCAAATAATCCACTACTAGGCATACAGCCCACAGCACAAATTATACTTGCTATCACAGTATAAGCTTTTTGCTTGATACCTATAGCAACAGATAAACTTAATAACATAACTCAGAACTCAACATACTTATTTCACAAAAAAGTAAGTACTCTCAAAAACTACTATTTTCTCTTGCTTTCTATTCTTTCTTGTAATGCAGATTCAAACCTACTAAGCTAGTATTATTACTTGCTGCTTGGAAACTTTGCCTCCTCCACCCAATCTCTCCCCACAAAAGAACCCAGAGGACTATATACCAGAAATATCTATAAGAAAACAATGATTATATCTATTAATAAACAGCTAAAATGCCACAAAGTAATATGATGCAGTTAAGTTTTAATTAGAAATTGCTCTATAGTATACATACATCTTTCTTTGTATGTATAATATATGTAGTGAAAAAATAAGCAGCCAAACATATCTCAAAATTAACATTTATGTAAATTTCCAGCAATGCTACAGTTATGAATATATACAGAGTTGGTAATAAGAAAATAGTCTGGGAGTATATATTTTAATATATTAACTTATAGTAGGGTGGGATACTCACAATCAAAGGCTGTTTAAATAGGACTTTTAGCTATAGAAGTTATGCTTTAATTTTAAATATGACTTTCAACAAGAAGTATTGAAAGGTTGAACTAAGTTTTGAGGTATAACTTGATAAAAGGGGAGCAGAGAGAGAAGAAAATATAGAGTAGTTGAACCGAGTATGCATTTCCATATGCTTAAATCAACTATTAAGAGTAAGGGAGACTGTTTTAAAAAAGTGCAGAGGAAAGAAGTTGAAATGCTGCTGAGAAAAGGAAGTACTCATTGTGATGAGTTGAGGGAGGGAGCATGTGGAGGTGGAACCAGATCTCCCTGCAAGACTTCATCCTTCAAGGGCTCTTTGATGAGCCTTCAATCACCTGTGCCTTTTCCTCCAGATCATGCTGGTCTTCCTTACTGCAGTGCGTAGCAAAAGCTTCACCATCCTCCTCATCTGCTCTGACACCCCCCACCCCCCCACCCCACCGCACCCCCCCACCCCCATCTTCACACACCCACAGACTTCCTGCTCAGCCAGCTATCCCTCATGGATCTGATGCATATCTCCACAACCATCCCCAAATTGGCCAGCAACTACCTGTCTGGCAAGAAGTCCATCTCATTTGTGGGCTGTGTCACCCAGCACTTCCTGTACTTGTCCCTGGGTGGTGTGGAGTGTCTCCTCCCAGCCCTCATGTCCTATGACCGTCATGTTGCCATCTGTCACTCCTTATGCTACACTGTGCTCATGAGCAGAAGAGTGGGGGTGATGATGACAGTCATGTCATGGTAAAGTGCATATGTGAACTCCTTAATCCACATAATCCATCTTGATGAGCTTCCCTTTCTGTGGTTTGTGAATGATTCACCACTTCTACTGTGAATTCCAGCTGTTTTGAAATTGGTCTGTGGTGATGTCACTCTGTATGAGAGCACGGTCTACAGCAGCAGCATTATACTTCTTCTTCTCCCCATCATTCTTGTCTCTGCATCCTATGGATTCATTCTCCACAGTGTCATTCAGATGTGTACAGATGGGAGTAAGAGAAATGCCCTTGCCATATGCAGCTCTCATCTCATTGTGGTTTCTCTTTGGTTTGGTGCCTGTATATTCTCCTATATGAAGCCAAGTTCCCAGTGTTCTCCACTGCAAGACAAAGTTGGTTCTGTTTTCTACAGCATCATCATTCCTATGCTGGACCCCCTGATTTATACTCTCAAGAATAAGGATGTTGCTAAGGCTCTGAAAAAAGTATTGAAGAGAGATCCCCTAAATTCAGGTCAGCATGAAAAACTTTGCATGTCAGAATGCCACAGTAAAATCCAGTTTACTGAACACCCCCATCAACAAATCCCACCCTAACCCCTGATCCATCTCATCACCTATTGTCCTCAGAAGCTACCTGAGACCCACAGTTCCTCAGCATCAATTGGATCAAGAGCTCCTTCTGGATCAAGAACTCATATTGGACCAAGATTGGATCCCTGAGACATAGAATCAGGCAGCTCTTATTGTACCACGAACAGTGCACTATGACACAGAATATGCTACCTCTAAGTGGACCAAGAGCTTAGATTAGACCAAGAGTAGCTTCCTGAGACACAGACACAGTCAGAACAGGTTGCATCAAAATCAACTCCCTGAGATATAGACAAATCCTGCATTCATCTGAGGAAGCAATGGAAAGACCCAATGCAAGAATACATATAACAACATAAAAAACAATATGGCACCACCAGAATCTGGTTGTTCTACAATAGCAAGACCAGATCATGACAATGTAGAAGAAGCGAAGGAAATGACCTTAAAAACAACTTTATGAAGATAATAGAAGCCTTAAAAGTGGAAATAAAAAAAAAATAACCCTAAAGAAATAAAGGAAAAAAACAAACAAAAACTCAGAAGAGATCAACAAATCCCTTAAAGAAAATAAAGAAAACCAATAAAAAGCAATCAAATAGGTGAAAGAAATATTTCAATATTTAAAAGTTGAAATAGAAGCAATAAAGAAGACACAAATGAGGCAATACTGGAAATAGAAAATCTGAAGAAATGAACTAGAACTACAGATTCAAGCATAACCAACAGAATGCAAGAAATGGAAGAATCTCTGGTGTGGAAGACTTGATAGTGGAAATAGATATGTCAGTCAAAAGAAATACTAAACCAAAAAAAGTCATAACACAAAACATCCAGGAAATATGGGACATCATGAAAAGACCAAACCTAAGAATACCAGCTCAAAGGCACAGAAAATACATTCAACAAAATCAAAGAAAGAAGTGCCTGTAAAGATTCAAGAAGCTTACAGAACATCAAGTAGACTAGACCTCCCCAAAAAAGTCTTGCCACATAATAATTAAACCACTAAACCTACAGAATATAGAAAGAATATTAAGAGCTGCAAAGGAAAAAGGCCAAGTTACCTATGAAGGCAGACCCATCAGAATAACACCAGACTACTCAATAGAAACAATGAAAGCCAGAAAGTCCAGGTCAGATGTTGTACAGATACTGAGACCACAAATTCCAGCCCAGACTACTATACACAGCAAAACATTCAATCATCAAGATGGCATAAACAAGATATTTCATGATGGAGTATTTGGGGCATAGCTAGTCCAGTTTAAGAACTGGTGTATGTATGCCCTCCTTTTTTTTCCCTTTGTTTGCTCTCTTCTTAGCTGAATTTTGAATAACAAAACATTTAAATGTCATATTTTCTATTTTGATTAACTTGAGATATGGTTTTAATTTTTAGAAATTGAATATTTATTTTTTGTAGAGGCTAATTTGGATGTCATGATTGTGGTGTTATTATTGATACGTTGGCCTTGGTATTTAGTAAACTTTGAATTATAATGTTATTTATTTGTATTTTTAATTTTGGCTTTTGTTTATGGAAGCTTGTTAGAATATTCATTTTATGTTTTTTGGAAATTTTCATTTTTTAAAGTTATTTTATTATTTAGTGTAGTATGATTTTTTTATGTTAAGCACTGTACTTTTTAATTGTTTTGGGGGTAATTTTTTTTTTTAATAGTGACTAAGAATAATTGGACCATGTTTGATTTGGGGACTTGTGATTTAGAGGCCTCTTGAGGCCTCCAGAAGACGTTTTTTGATGGTAAAGGGTTGTCTTGTTTGTTTTTTATAAGTTTACATTTGATGTTTTAATGTCTGACTTTGTCACATCTTTCGTATAATTTAGAAGTTAGGGGCTTTTTGTTTAAATCACTTTTAGAAGAAACATTAATTTTAGGAGTGTCTTGTGTATAATTTTTTTTATATATAGCCTGGTTTACAATTAAATCATTTGACATCTTGACCTTAGAAACTGCTTGTATTATCTAAGACTCATAATTGATTGTATATTAGATCTATTTTTTAAGGGGCAATGATTTGATCTTCAATGGCCTACGTATCTTTTTATATTTTAAATCAATATTATCAAAAGCCAAAGATTTAGTTAGTTGTTTTTTAACTTCTGGATCTGATACTGCTCTATGTACTGCTTTGGTCAATCTTTGTAGGAAGTCAGTATAAGGTTCTTTTGAACTTTGCTTGACCTTAGTATACGGCTCAGTTGTTTGTCCTGTTTCTAGAATCTAAGCATTTAAAGCGTCTGTGTGGCAAATAAAGTATGTTCATCAAAAGTTAAAAAAAAAAAAAAAAATCATGGGACTAAGGAACAATCAAGGAGGTGTGTAGCAACAGCTGGTAAAAAAGCATGAAGTGGTCTGAATGGCAGGAAGAAAAGGGCTGACAACTGGTAAAGTGACCCATTCCTCATTGGTGGCTCAACTGTTTAAATAAAAGAATGGCAGTTTAGTGGGAAAGTACTTAGTAACTCTGTTGACACAGACAACAGAAAGTGCCACTAGAGTGGCAAATTGAATTGTGCGAGAACAATTAACCCTTCCACCTTAGTGTTTTACTCTAGCTCTCTTTCATACTGTGTCACTAGGGCCACACTGATATGTATTAAGACCAAATGTAATGATAAATCATGGTTACATACATATATTAATGAATTCTGCAAATTTCTTGAGGCACATCTGTTTTTAGTGTTCTAAATGTCTCCTTTTACTACTCTCATTTGGTTTTAATTAGGAACCATTTTTAAAGAAGAGAGGTTATTCTTAAACTCAAATATACATGTCCTTTATTAAACCATGGTTTTTGGCATGAGTTTTTTGTTTTTATTTTTTTAATGTTAGATTCACCTCAGTTTTCTTCTAGGAAAATCAGATAGAAGAGTAACTTCAGATGGGTAAAACTGTACTTGAGAAATTATAGAATATGGTGAAGGGATTTATAAATCACAGGCCTTATAGCTGTTACATGAGTAGCTCTATCTGTGACCACATTCTTTATTACTTTTAAGAAAAACTTTGCATCTGGGAGAGCAATGTATTTTTTAAAGATATTAATAGACTTACTGCTGATTCATCTTCCTGTAAAACAGATATACAGCTTCTTTTAAATATGTGGATTTAAGAGGAAGGATCCTACTTCTACACACTCTAAAACCTGGAAAAAAACACACAGCAACAAAGTGTTCAAATATTTGGTAATGAACATCTTATGAAACACTGGCTTATGTGGAAAACCTTATTTCTATGACATAAGTGAGAATGCAAAAACATGTGGTTTTTCAATGATAAATTAAGGCCATCCACATAAATGCTGTCTTTTTATTGCATTTCTGTTCTGTTTTTAAGACAAGGTCTCATGTAGCCCAGTCTGGCCTTAAAATTCCTTTGTAGTCAAAGCTGTGTCTCAAACTTCAAATCCTGAGGTCTCAGCCTCCCAAACACCAAAATTACAGAAGAGCAACACCACACTTAGGTCTATATTTTCCCACTATTCACATTCTCTAAGGCATCAGCATTATCCTACTACAGCTACAATATCCACCTTTTCTCCAATCACACTAGTTATCACTGAATCTTAATAATAACTTATAAATTACTAGTTAAAGCCAAGTATGGTGGTGCGTGTCTTTAATCCCATCACTTGAGAGGCAAAGACAATGGATCTCTGTGGGTTCAAGGCCAGTCTAGTATACACAATGAATTCCAGGATAGCCAGGGTAACATAATGAGGCTACTTTGTCTATAGCAAATGAACAAACAAAACCATCTAGTCAAAATGCTAACAGATATTGTGAGAACAAGTCCGAAGGAACCCAGACCCAACAAAGATTAACAGAAGCTTGAAATGGCTGTCCTTGCCTTTAAGGAACAAGGGATGTTCTCATCTCTGGCTTTTCTCAACTCTTCTTTCTAAGTCACATTATACAAAAGAGCTGGAGAATTCTATCTTCTTAGGACAGAAGCTATATTTATTGACTTCTATGGCCATATTAAGATCAGTGAAGAAAGAAACAAGACTTTACCCACAGAGCTAACTCCATTGTTGAAGAAATGTTATTAATTTTGTTGCATTTTTAAAGGCTGAGAAATCTTTCAGAATAAAAGTCTAAACAAAAATGTGTTATATTACAATTTAAAAATAATGGGGGGTTGTTTCAACAAGACCTCACTACATAGTTCTACATGATCACCAGTTTGCAGAGCTCCTCCTTCCCCAGGCTGATTGCAAGGATTATAAGTGTGAACCACTACACACAGCTTCTAAGTACCATTTGAACTCAGTGATCATATCTCTCCTTTACCTTTTCTTTTCACACTAAATATGCTCCTCTTGAAAACTTTCCCAGAATCTCTACTTTGCTTGTAGCTCCCCTATTAAAATTCAGTTTGTAAGTATCTCTTTTAAAATATGCCATGAAGACTGCTTATAACATAATAATATAGAATGTGTTACATTTCTTTTTTATGCTCATCTTGCTGTATGTTTATTAACACAAACTATGGTGAAATTTAAAAACAGCAAAGCCAAATACTTGGCTTAATTCAATATGTAATCAAATGAAATGAGTATTTATCTTATTAAGGTCAAACTAGATCTTCTCATTTTATACTTACAATACAGAACTACATTTTTCTTTAATTTAGTCTTATCTTTTTGATTTCTGGCATGGAAACTAGACAGCTTATTCTGAACCATAATTCTTTTATATTTACTTGGATTATATTAACTACATACCACCTGGAGTGAACTACAAATATCTGTTGGGGCTGGAAAGATGTCTCAGCAGTTAGAAGCACCTGCTGAAGAGAACCCAGGTTCAGTTCCCAGCATCCACATGGTGGCTCACAACTGCATATAACCCCAGTTCCTAGAGATCTGATGCCCTTTCTGGCCACTGTGGGAGCCAGGTGCACATACAATGTACATATATACATGCAAGTAAACACTCATATACATAACATTTTTAGAAATCTGTAAAATATTTGCCACTGGACTAAGATCTATGTAGCTCAGTGGCAGAGCATGAGATCAGCATATCTAAAGCCCTGAGTTCCACTCCCAGCATCCCTACTCCACCTCCCACCCCCCAAAACTAAAGATTAAAGAAAATCCTATAGTGGGATTAAATTTAGAGTGAGCTTTTAAGAATAAGTATCAAATGATTCTTTTTGTTTTTGTAATACAGACCCTCAAGCACATTATAAAAATGCTATTATCTCTCAGCTACATCCTCAAACTTTTTATTTCTTGAGATAGTCCTCACTCACCAAGTTAACCAGGCTGATTCTGAATTTACTCTGTGGTTTAGGCAGACCTTTAATTTGCTGCAGTCTCCCAAGTAGCTGGGATTAAAGACTCTATCATCAAGTTTGAAAGAAAAGAGAAAGACAATTTATAAAAGTTATAAAGGATACTTGAACAGAACTCTTAATATTTTCTTCTTTAATTAATTATTTTTTTCACCCCTGGTCACTATGGGTAATCATGCCCTTACTTTAGAATCTAATATTCTAAAATAGGATATGCCATAATTTGTCCATTCTTGCAATAAATCACTGAAATATAATGTAAGCATGTGTAACTTTATTTTTTTTTAATTGAGACAAGGTCTCATTACATAGCACTGTATAATAGGCCAAGAGGCCTATAGGCTTGGTGTTTGGATGTAAAGTGGTCCCAATATAAACTCAGGAGGGAGCCCTAAGCTGTCTACATATGATCTACTTCTCTAAGTGTCTTAGAAAAAGGAGTAAAAACAATTATAAAACCACAGGGAAGTGATCAATCAGAAGAGAAACTACTACTCAAGATGAGCCTGAGGATTAAAATTCTCCCAATTAAAATCCTATCTACTTAAGTATTCATTTTACTTATCAACAGGAAATTATTTACTTTAGTCTTAACTTATATTCAGGTCTCAGAGCAATCCCAAAGTCTCTAATCATCTATAGCATGGTAGTCATTTTGGAGCACTTTCACAACCTACTCATCTGTACATTGGATCTCTGCTTCAAAAGCCTCTAACAGTTTCCAGGATTATTTCTAATTAGATTCATTTCACAGCCTGTAGTATCAATAGTGGCAAACTCAAAAAATTATCTTATTTTTCCAGCTTCCAGAAATTTCCTGTTGCTGATTTAGTGAGCCCCAGAAATTACTGATACTAATCCCAAACTATCCCTTGTATAGTAGTTGTGAGGGGTGTCTTCTCTCAAGGAAACTAGAGGTATGATGAGAATAAGTGACCTCTCACAACTGCCCATATTCTTTCTTTTAAAAAATTACTCTATTGTGTAGAAAAATCAAGGTTATTTTCCTGTGTATTTTATAATGCATCACAGAAAACTGATATCCATTAGTGTTCAAATAGAAGGTAGCGAATAAAGCTTTAAGTCAGAATAAGAATTATGCTTTGAACTTTACATAGGAATAAACATATGAAGCAATTATACAAATTGTCTCCTAATCCTTTTAGATCAGGCAGGCTGGATAATCATCCATGTCAGGTGTGCTACGAAGGTTCCTCTACAAGGGTATAGATATTGGTGAGCTCTTTTCCAACCTCAGAATTCTAGTGCCAGTTCTTTACTGTTTGTTTTGTCTTTGGTTTTCCTTCAAATTAAAATATTTTAACATAATTTTGAGAAAACTTCATATATGCATACAATATATTTTAATCAAATTCATCTCTATTACTTTCTCTAATTTCTCTAGATCTATTCCCCATTTCCCCTCCAATATTATCTATCTATCTATTGAACTTCCACTGAGTTCAATTTGTGCTGACATACCCTCCACTGAAGCACCTTCACATCTGACTCTTGTGTAATTTCTTTCTTATATGAGGTTTTGAAGAAACAGTAGCTAGTTAGACATAAAAAGTGTCAGATTAATATATACTTCTTTTCATTGGTTGATTACAAAATTATAAAAGGCAAGGAAAAGGATGAGTAATTAATAATGCAGACCAGAGGAAAGCAGTACTCATTGGGAGAAATGAAGAGATGGCACAGATAACCACTACAACAGAATGGCTACAAATTGCTCATTGGTATTTTAAAAAGCTAAAAAAGACTGACACAAATACTAACTGCATCCAGACATCTTCTTTAAAAAACATCTAATTAAAGACATTTTAATAATAAAATAGGTGACAACAGGGAACATAGTACATATTTAATAGCTACCAATATATGAGATTAGTTGAGTAATAGAATAGAGAAGCTCAAAGTTAAAATTACAAAATATGAACACTGGTAATTCTTGGTACACAGAATCAAGGCTGGGAAAGGCTCATGAGGGTACCACACACGCATGAGCATGAGGACTACAGTTTACATTCCTAACACCTATGTAAATGCCAGGGCAGATATGGTTTCGTGCTTGTAATCCCAGCACTTGGGAGGGAGACACAAGGGATCACCCACAGCAAGCTGGCCATGTCTGCAAACTCTAGGTTCAACTGGAGGGCTCTGCTTCTGTGGATAGACTAGAAAGTGATTATGGAAAACACCCTACGTCAACCTCCACTTACACATGCGCCCATACACATAGCCACATTTCTTGCACCACACACTCACACACATACTCAAAGAATACAAAAACAAAATTACAGAATCATAAAATATAGCAGGTGAGTCAGCAAAAGTCAATGGCCAATTTAAATCAAACATTACTTAAAATCTGATCAAATAGGTCTGTTCATAGAAGTTCAGATAACCATTATTCCCAGAAGAACAGCATGAACCATATCAACCAATGTTTTAAAAAACAAAGGAAGTACAAAATGTACAAAGAACTAACTAGAAAGATGGTATCTAGTACTTATACAAGGGCTAGTTAGATGGCTCAGAAGGTAAAAGGCATTGGTGTGTTTCCAAATATTCTGTACATCAATTCCTTATATGTGGCTGAACTGTATTACTGAGTTACTGCAGATTCATAAAATTTAGTCAGTATTCTGCAATCTAAGGTAAGTAATCAAGTAACTGAATAACAATGATAAAATTTAGTTCTTCCTTTGGCTTGATTCCCAGGCTCATGTTAATGTTTTTATTTCTATGACAGCCAAATGAGGGCCTTTAGTTTACAAAAGTTTTGATAAGCCTAATTTGAAGGAGACTTTTATGTTTAATCTATTTACTGTCAGACCCACATATACTAAGGTGTTCTCAGCAGGCTTATGTGTAATGTAGGACACACTGAAGTAAACATGTACAACAGCCTGGGGAATGGGTATCACTACTTCAGTACATTCATATCTAGGGAATTAATTGGGAAGCTCAGTTCAAGGTTCCTGCAGGAACTCTTGAACTCTCATTTTTTCCTGTCTTACACTGTATTTTGCTTATGCCTACAGTTGTGAAAATACAACCCCACAACATTTTTAATGGCAATATCTGAAAAAGACCACAAGATGGAGATATTACTCCATTATTTTTAATATTTGTATTTGTACTTTTTTTTCATACTTTCCCCCAAAGGTTAGTTACTCCAATACATTCTTTTACCTTATAAGGTTTTACACATGCTAGGCAAGTACTCTACCACTGAGTGCGGTTGGTTATTTCTCTTTTTTGAGATGAGGTTTTGCTATTCAGCTCAGGATGACCTTGACCTTACCATGTAAGGAGGCTGGTTTTGAACTGGTGATCCTAATTGCTGGAATTACAGGTGTGGGCTACCATGCCTGCCTTGAAAAAAATTATTGACTGGGGCTGAGGATGCACCTTGCTGGTAGGGTACTTGTTCAACATTCAGATCTCTTTATCAACACAAACTATTTTTCAGAACTTGCCAACTTAGTTTCATAACCAAAGTTAGCTCCAAATGACTATTAACTAATGCCAAATCAATCAACTTAAAGATAAATTTACAATGAAGATAATGTGAAGAATTTTGTGCTATAGGCTTTGAAGACAATTCAAAACCATAAGTTTTGCTAATTTTTAAAAAGATGTCAGCACTGTTGAAAACTGAAGCTTTTCACAACAACCAATTACAAGATCAACCTAAATTAAAGGTGAAATACATTTAATAGTGTGATACTAAAAATGATATTAATTCCATAGAACTACTTTGAAAATTACATTATAGTCACTTGCACTTCAAATATTTAAATATACTTTACTTAAACCAGGAAGCCTATTTCCTACTGTGAATAAAAGACTCATAAAAAAATAACGTAACATACAACTTCAAATAAAATCACAATTTGCAGCTTTAGCTGGTCTAGTTTTTAACTATCAGACTTCCCTATGATCCAGTAAATGACAATGGTGATGTTCTTCCTTCTGATCTCCACATAATTAATGCACACGATACAAGTCATAGATAATAACACATAGTTTTTTAAAATTCTTTGCCTTTTATAATCAGTTGTATGTATTCCTGTATTTGTTTAACTAAAGAAATTACTAGCTTTTGGAATTTGTTTGTTCTTAGTCAAATTTGAATACTGCATGTCTTTTATTTTATTCTTGATCTTAGATTCAGTTTAATATTAAGCAACTCAAATTCTATTCCCGACTGCACACATCTTAATGGCTACTACAATACTAGCAACCATTTAATAATGAAGCATACTGTTTTATGAACATTTTATAAACAAAAGTACAGGGTGTGGCTTGCCCTTGCTTTTGCAATATGCCTGATTACATGAGATCCCAGCTACTGGGTGGTGGTAAACAGGAAAACTTATTGAAAAAGTAAATGGATGCTAGCTTTACTTAATTTAGTATCCAATAAGATAATGAATTAAACACAAATTCTAGATTAAATTTCTAACTTAAGTCCTAATGATTAAATCCCCATCGCCATCAGTAAGTGTAAGTAATACCATAAAACCCAAATATTCAGCTCTTAAAATAAGATATATTATCCAAAAAAACAATGAAAATATTTTACATACTATTATATAGGATTCATCTTTCACAATTAAATGCTTTTATGACAATAAATATTGATTTCTGTAAAGTACATATGACTACAGCTTTGTCCAAGGTCCTACTTCCCACAATTAGAAGTCTCCCTTCAATCTAACTCCATTTCTTATCTATTCACACTATTCAAGAAGGCTTTAGAGCAGTTTTAATTATACACAAAATTCATTGGTATCATCACCACCCAAATATAGGCCAATAGTGCCTGCCTTAGGAAATATTTATAAAGTATTTTAGTAACAGGTCACACAATTATTCCTTCAATGAGAGAAAACCTAACAAATCTGGGAACCCACTTAATACTGATGATATGCATCTTATAAAAGTACTTGTTACTTTTAACTGCCACAAAAACTCTTCCCTCACTAACCATCAAATCAAATTTCAACTCTTACTTTCATTCTATAATCTACTCTGAACCTTGAAAAAAAGCAGAATTGTGAAATCTGCCACACTAGTCACTAGGTAAGATGCTGACCTATTCAATAAAATGTCAGAATAGACCTCTATGAGTAACTGTACCCATAGAAGCCAATTCTCCTTTCCCAATTCAGTGTAAAATATTGTCTATGGAAGTATCCAAACACCATAAAAAACAGCTAAAATGCTTCTGTTCTATCAGCTCTAGACAATATGGGAAAATTTCTGCAACAGACTGTCTTTCCTTATAAAATGTGCTTACGCAATCCTCACTAAGCTACACTAAGCCTTTTTGTGCACAAGAAAAATAAACTAATTTTAATAATCAAATCTTATTCAAAGCTGTACATAATTAAACAAGTATTTATCCATCTCCAAGTCTATACAAAATATGTCAACATGAGAACTACAGTTAAAGGGTGATCTACCATTCTAGAACTTGCCTATCTCCCTTCCTCCAAAGTAAGAAATCATTTCAGATCATAATGAAAAGGAGACTAATTGCACAACAAATTTACAAGAAAATAAATGCTTAAGGACTGAACTACACACTAGCATCACAAGTGCAGTGGATCTCACAATATGAGTAATTAGATAGAACTACAATGTAGATTCACCAGTCAACTATGAAAGCCACCTTCTTTTTAAAAAGGGGCAAAAACAAAGGGCACAAGCTAGGCACAGGGAGAATATATGGCACATTTTATTATTAATAAAGTGATTGGAGAATATTTGCAGACTTTTAAAATAAAAATGAACTATTTACTCTTGGCTAGAATATTCTACAAAAATATTGTATAAGGGAAGTCATGATCCCACAAGATTAATTACTAAAATGAAATGAAAAGAAAATCTAGAGCTGCCATTGATTCCATGATAAGTAAGGGAATCCAAAAAAACTGCTAGAAGAATTACAAACATTATACAGAGATCTAGAATTTAAGTTAAAGTTAAGATTTTTAAATAGCATGTCCTCCTTCTTACACTGAGTTCAACTTCAGGTCCCTGACTCTTCTCTGAAAAGATGCAACAGACACATTGGACTGCCCTATGAACAATTAAAAGCATTGTTAAGAACAAGATGAATAACAGATATGCCATCTAAATTCACCCTCTACCAAAGACTGAAAAATCCCTTCCTAAATTTCTAGAAAATCTTGAAATACATAGTCCTTTGCTCTATTAGGGGCTTTAAAAATCATTATATAAGTGCTACCTATTGTTTATAAAAACTATCAAGAATGTATTAGTTTGGGGAATTGCAATTTAGTCTTGTTATAATATTTATATGGTTTCATCATTATTTCATTATGTATATAATGAAGCGTATAACAGGAGTTTATGAAATCTACCTGTTCTCAAAAAAAATGAGGTAATAATTCTTAAAAACTGCCTAAAGTCATAAAGCTAGAAGATGGTGTAGTTCAAAACCTAAAAGTCATGTTATTGCAACTATACAGCTTAGGAAAGAACTGATAAGACAAAACGATGCAATCAGAGCTAGCTAATTTCTGTTGTCCAATTTTCCCTCTCTTTTCTCTCCTGAATCCACCAGTTCACTGAAATAGCTCTTGCCAAGTTAGCCAATGATCTATAAAGTGTTAAGCCCAGCCAATACTTGGAACTCATTCAACTCATAACTTAAATCTTCATCATTTCACTCAGATGGTCCCTTCCTCCTCTCTCAGACATTTCCTCTACTTGACTTGAAAGACATCACCCTTTTTTGGTTTGTCCTTTCCTATCTTCCTCCTCTCTAGTTCTTCGTCTCTCTGGCTTAGTTCCCAGTCCTCTTCCCTTATCTTTTGGATTCATCCTTTTGGATGAACACATGCAGTTATATGGTTTCAAGTTACCTTCTAAGTACCAAGAACTGGTTCCTATCTACAGCCCAAAATTTTCTGTCTGAACTCCAGAGGCGAATAACCAAATACCTACATGCCAGCCCTACTGTGCTTAACAGAAATGGCAAATTTAGTGTGACCAATCACCAAACTCTTGATTTTCCCTCAACTAAAGTCCTTGTCCAGGCTTCTATAACTCAGTAAGTTCAACTGCCTCCTTAATCTTTAGAACTGTCTTCAATCTCTTTTCTATTAAACCATCTATCCTAGTTTGTTTTCCTAATGTTGTGATAAAGACCATGACCAAAAGCAACTTGGGGAGGAAAGGGTGTATTCAACCTTACATCGTATATTCCATTATAAAGAGAAGTTAGAACTGGAACTCCCAAGGCAGGAACTGTGGAGGCTGTGGAGGAACACTGCTTACTGGCTTTTCTACCCATGGCTTACTCAGCCTGCTTCTCTATACAACCCCATACCACCTGCCCCAAGAGTGGCACCACCCACAAGGCTGAGCCCTCTTGTGTCAATAATGTACCAAGAAAATGTGCCAAAGACTTGCATATGGGCTAGTATGATGAATGCATTTTCTCAAATAAAGGTTCTTCTTCTCAGATGACTTTAGCCTACATCAAGTTGGGAAAAACACACATAACACTAACCAGAACACCATCTGAGTGAAACCTTGTGAACTTTATGATCAAATTAAACCCAGAATCTAATCACTTTATACTAATGTCATTGCCACCACCCAGGCCTATGTTACATTCTGCACCACCATCATTTCTCTAAGTAACTAATGCCTTTTAAACTATCCTTAACACATAGACATGAGCATTTTGAAATTTACTTCAAATCTGGTCAATAACCATTTCCTAACTTAGTTATAAGTAAAAATCAAAAAAGGCCTTATAATGGCCTGCAAGTTCTACAAGGACTTGCATACAGTGATCTGTCCTGACTACTTATGATTTGGATCATATCTACTATTACTATTTTCCATCCCTCTATTCCAGCCATACTGGCTGCCTTAACACTCAACAGACTCCCAAATAAGTAAGTGCACTTACTCTTCCTTGACTGCTTGTCCACCATGTTGAATTCTCCTCCATCATGCTATAATCTGAGTGCTTAAGACTTTCTAAAATTAGTTTGTTGAAATCAAATCCCCACAGTGTTAACTACTAAGATCTAGTATATTTGACAATTGTAAGAGTGAAGTCCTTATGAATGGAATTAATGCCTTATAACTTCTAATTTCCTTCAGAAACCTTTGACCATCTGATACCTTCCTCCTCACTCCCACTAAACTATTAAGCTAAATGAGGCTAAAGGTTATGTTTAAGATCCAATAAACACCAAATAAGTCTCCACTGAGCCAACAACACTGGGTGGTCTTTCTACTGTTCTGTTCCCAACATCTACCAGTCAACCAAAGATTGTTTGGCTCTAGCTTGAATATCACACATTAAACTTAAAACTGATTGAGTTTATCTCTACCAACTGTCTGGTCCTTTCAAAGTCTTCCAAGAAAGCTAAGATTCAAAGTAAAAAACTTTCCAATCAATTTTTTTCTGTGTCAATAGAATAAAGTTTCTTCTGGCTTTCTTTTCTATTTCAATACAGCTAAACAAACAAAAAAAATACACATTAAAATAATCTTCTGGACTCCTTTCAAATTTTACCAAATTTTCTCAATTATCTATACATATTTTCCTATCTTTCCTTATAAAGTTAAGGTCTCTAGTTGTTCATACTAATTCACTGCAAATTAAATAGCATAAAATTACAAACCACAACAGTGCACATTAAGGCTAGATTAGATAATCTAATCTTTTTAAAGTATGTATATATGTGTATGGATTTATACATGTGAGTACAGTACCCTCAGAGGCCAAAACACGTGTCAGATCCCCTACAACTGAATTATAGTGAACTTCATTGCTCTGTAAGAACAGCAATTGCTCTTAACTGCTGGGCTATCTCTCCAGCCAACAGATAATCTAAATTTGAAATCACTACTAAGTCTCTGAATACTAATTAATTCTCATTCTCTCTCTCTCTCTCTCTCTCTCTCTCTCTCTCTCTCTCTCTCTCTCTCTCTCTCTGTCTGTCTCCTAAGTCTCTGAATACTAATTCTCTCTCTCTCTCTTTCTCTCTCTCTCTCCCTCCCTCCCTCCCTCTCTCTCTCTCTCATTTTGTTTTTGTTGTTGCTGCTGCTGTTGCTATTGTTTTGGTTGGTTGGTTTTTTGGGGACAGTGGACAGGGTTTCTCTGTTTAACAGCCCCTGGCTGTCCAGGAACTCAATTTGTAGATCAGGCTAGCCTCTGCCTCCTAAGTGCCATGATCAAAGGCATGCACCATCACTGTCAGCCTCTGTATTCTCTTAAAGAAGCTTAATTTCTACAAACAATTCAAAAGCATCATCAAGATTTTGTTTATTCTCTTACTTTGCTTTCTGTTGCTCTGATAAAACACTGACAAAATAAACAAGAAAGAAAAGAGGTTTTTTTTTTTGGATTACATTTCCAAGTTACAGTCCATCTTTGAAAGAAGTCAAGGCAGGAATAAAGCAGAGACATGCAGGCATGCTGCTTACTGGCTTGCTCTCAGTGGCTTGCTTGGCTTGCTTTTTATATAACTCAGGAACATCTACCCAGGAGTGGTACCACATACAGTGAGCTGGGCCTTCCCACATCATCCATTAGTTAAGAATATGCTCCCACAGACTTGCCTACAGACCAATCTGATCCTGGCATTTTCTCAATTGAGATTCCCTCTTCACAGATGATTCTAGCTTGTGTCAAGTTGACAAAATACTAGCCAGTAGAGTTATATATAAAATGCTCAGTAGCTACAGAATTTAACCAATCTTAATGAATATTAAACAAGTATTCTCAATATTACAGTTAGTCTTAAGCTAGCAAGATGGCTCAGTAGTTAAAAGTATCTGCTGCCAAACTTGACAAAATTTAATCCCTGGAACCATCATGGAAAGAGAACATCAACTCCCAAGAGCTGTCCTCTGACCCCCATGTTTGCCACTGCATGCATAAATAAAAAAATAAATGCAATAAAGAATATTCCTGGTGTTGGAGAGACGGTTCAGTGGTTAAGAGTACTAATAGTTCTTTCAAAGACCCCAGGTTTGACTCCCAACAGCCACTTAGCAGTTCACAACTGTCTGTAATTCCAGATGCCCTATTCTGGCCTCAGTGGGTACCAAGCACAAAAGTGGTGCACAAATATGGTGCACAAACATACACATAGACAAAACATTCATAAACATTAAAAAACAAAAACTAGAACAGCATTGTGATGTGATACTAAGAAAAAAATATGTAAGCACAGTGACAGAGGTAGAAACACACACCCCAAATGAAAGGGCCTAGGCCAGATGCCTTCAATTGCAGTAGTCTATGAGGCAGGTGAATGGATACCTGTGAGTCTGAGACTAGCCCAGTCTACCTAGTTCCAGGCAAGCCAGTATAGCAGTGAGAAATCTTGGAGGTTGGAGCCAGGGGCTAACTAACCTGAATAAAATAAAACAAAACTAAATAAGTGGGAAATTTATAAAAGGAATGTTTTTGTTCTACCTAATCTAAATTATTTAAAAAAAAATAAAATAAATATTCTGGCCAGATGTGGTAAGAAAAACCTATAATCTTAATACCCGGGAGGAGCCAGAGGCTGGAGAATAAATGTTTAGAGGATAACCTGAGTGACATAGTGAGATACTGTCTTAAAAAATCAAAACTCAGCCAGGTGGTGGTGGCACTTGTCCTTAATCCCAGAGTCAGAGACAGATGGAACTCTGAGTTCCAGAACAGCCAGGGCCACACAGAGAAACCTTGTCTCACAAAAAACAAAAAACAAAACAAACAAACAAACAAAAAAACACAAATAAAAAGTCTTCAAACTTACATTTCCATTAATTACTGTAAAATACATTACATTTCATTTACTTTGGAATTGAGGCATATTTTTTCTCATTGAGCAGGAAGTGGCACCAGGTAACAGTTACCACAAAACCATTTTTTTTTTTTTAAACTTTATTTGCCTTGGTGTTTGCCTGGAACTGGGAACTGGAACTACAGACAGCTGTGAGCTACCATGTGGTTGCTGGGAATTGAACTCAGGTCCTCTGGAAGATCGGTCAGTGCTCTTAACCGTTAAACCATCTCTCCATCTCCCAAACCATTTTTTTAAGAAAGAGATTTGGGGGTTGGTGGTCCATGTCCCAGCACAAAGACAGAGGCAGGAGGATCTCTGTGAATTCAAGGCCAGGATAGCTAGGGCTGTTACACTGAAAAACCCCATCTCAAAAAAACCAAAAAGATAGAAATGTGAAACATTTATTTATTTGTTTATTTAGCACTGACAGTCCTGGAACTAGCTCTATAGACCAAAACGGGCTGGCCTTGAACTCACAAAGATCTGTTGACCTCTGCCTCTAGAGGTGGCATTAAAGGTGTGCAACATCAACCGCCCAATGAGATATGAAATATTTATAACACTTACAAAAATGAGAACCGTTAAGTTCAATTCCATGGCAATTTTATACTTAATAATTTATATGCAATCATGGAATTAAAATACAATGATTAACAATTAAATTTCTATTTAACAGTTCAATTTAATTTTCTTTTAAAGTTTACTATCTCATAACCTGTAGGAGAAGGTACATTTCCTAGCTAATCCTATTAAGTGTGCCTTTCTTTTTATTCTTTTAAATCTCCACAATTTATGTATTATGTGAAGGACTTAATCAGATCTTGGAAATTCTGCCCTTCATTCCATAATAATGAAGTTGGTGACATGTCTACTTTTTCTGTTCACTGTTTCTGGTAGATCCTGAATAAATACTTTCAATCACAAATTAAAGATCCAACTAGAACAGAAAGGAGCCGAAAGTTCCTGGGTTCATCTTCCAACAGTACCCCAAATACCTTAAACCCTAAAAAACTTCACAGCTTCCATGAGAAGGAGCGGCTTCAAATTCTTCCAGATTTCTAACTGTAACACGAATACTAAGTAAGTAGCGGGCTATAACAATTACGAAATGGGGGCGGGATGGGGGGGGGACACAGCTAACAGCCGCTGAGCAAAACGTATTCTTTCTTCCCAGAAAGGACGAGGGAGGGAGGCAGATGAAGTAAAAATATGTTTAAGTGGGCAGATGACAATTTGGGGTGACACACAGTTACTGTGTCACACTTGAGAGGGGCGTACGTGTAAAAACGGTCCACCCGCACCGCTCCCTTCTTCATCACAGCTTTGGGGGTAGGGATCTCTCCAGCAAGCCAAAGAAAAGGTACCAGCACCCGGGCTGCTGGCACCGTCCAGTCTGACACTTCGGGCACAAGTTCTCAAGTTGGCGCGAGGGTGAGGGACCGGGAAAGGGCTGAGCCACCATGTCCGGCCCGCCGCGGCCCGCGCGCTTACCTGCTGCACCCCGAGGAACTCGTAGAAGTTGGACTGCACCTCCTCCACCAAGTCGAACAACTCCAGGTCTCCGCTCTCCCAGGCGCGCACCGGCCGCAGCGCCGCCAGCAGGAACGGCAGCAGCGGCAGCAGCCGCCAAACGGAGAAAGACAACGGCCCAGGGTGCCGGAGCCGGGGAAGCCGCGCGGCTCCGAAGCCCGGAGCCCACATCGCGCTGGGCTCCGAGAGCTCGGTGGCAGCCACACAGTACGCCGGTCGAGAGCGGAGACGTGGCGGGTGGCGCGGGCTGTGGGGACGCCGTCTGTCAGTCAGGAGCGCGGGCAGTCGCCCGGAAGCCAAGCTACGGGCCGACGGGAGCACCAATAGACTCGGAGAGGACGACAAGCCGGGCCTGGCCGACCAGTGACCAGTCACAGGCCGCTCTCCCTCCCGGACCCTCACCCTGGCCTAAGAACAGCTGGAGAGCAAACGCCCGCACCTAGGCGGCCGTGTGGGAGAGGCTTCCTCAGGCCTAGCCTATCCCAGGCCTCGCTTCCGGTGACATCACGTCTCCTAGCAACTGTGGGGCGGGGCCGGGACCGGAAGTAGGGACGCTAGGCGCTCTAGATCCCTGCCTTGGTGAATGCTTTTTAGTGTGGCTGGTTTGTGGAGTGAATGCACGTGTTTCTGTGCTAGCTGGGAGACCTGAACAATTACAGACCCCCGGGGCCAGGAACGCTTACCTGTAGGTTTTCCTCCCGGTGGCTTCCGTCTTGCCCTCCTAAATATTGATCATTAAAAGCATATTTCAGAATCGGTGTATTGATTAGGGCTTCTACTCCTGTGCATTTTATTATTCGATCAATGAAAGTAGGATGAATTGAATCAATGACTGAAACACACAGATACACTCCAGTGTTTGGAGGGGGAACAAAAGAGAAATTTAGCCAAGAAAACAAAATATACTTCTAATTATGAATTAAGATTTGCGGTATATGTCATGTAAATAAGCAGCCTGTAGCTCCACTTCAGAAGATCTGAAGCCCTTTTCTGGGCTCTGTAGGATTCTGCAAACATATCAAGCAAGCAAACATATGCATATAAATAATTATTTTTTATCTTAAGTTTACTTAGGACTAGAGTTGATGCCACTTCTTGCTCTTGCAAAGAACCTGAGTTCTGTTCCCAAAAACTGTGCTGGGGAGACTCACAACCACCTGTAACTTCAACACCAGGAAATCCAACACCCTCTTCTGAACTCCACAGACACCCATGTGCATGTGTACATATGCATCAGCGCACATACACACACATACATAAAACTTAAGAAATCTTTTTTAAAAGTCATCTTGACTGGGTGGTAGTGGCATGGTTTTAATCCCAGCACTCTGTGAGTTTAAGGGCAGCCTGGTCTACAG
>PVIH01001346.1:118617-139971 GCA_004025045.1 Sigmodon hispidus
AAAAAAAAAAAAAAAAAAAAAAAAAAAAAAAAAAAAAAAAAAAAAAAAAAAAAAAAAAAAGCCAAAACCCTTATCTTTACCAAATCTCTAAATTATAGCTAATGTTTGTGTATTCAATGTGTAGAGTCAAAATAATATGGCAACAACAAAAAGTATTACACAACATGCCCAACATCCATCTTTTCTTTATTTGATCATCATATTAAGTGCAATCTTGCCACAACTGTAGCAGTATTAGTCTGAGCTCTTAGCAGGCAGTCTAGCATTTCCCTCTTGATATCTCTGTTCAACAACTCCAAAGACTTACTCCATTTTCAGGGAGCTTATCATCTTCTAAGGCCAGGCTGACACAGAAGTAGAGTTGCCTATTCTGCATAATGCTTTCCACAAAGGCATTGATCTTGAAGATTCTTCCTGTTCAGTTTCAGTAACACTTGCTTCTCTGAGATGATGTTCTTACCCATTCACATCCCTGCAAAGACTGCTATTCAAATTTGGCATCTTTATGTTAACCATTTTGCTACAAAAGGTAATGCAATTGAATAAATCCTTTGTTGAAGTCTAGGCTAAGGAAACTGCCCGGTATCAGCTGTTTTCTTTCATCGTGACATTTATTGATCCTAGGCTTGGACATGTTGACTTTGGCCTGGGCAGAGGAACTTCACACAAATAAAAAGAAACCAGAGCAATATTTATTAAGTACTATATAATGGACTGAGGATACAGAGAGCCCCAAACATATAGTCAACAGTCTTACAAGACACCTGCTAAGTCTTGGATATTGCTTAAGGTTGAGGAGCTGTGCTTATAGTAAAACCATCTAATGTTCTACATATATAAAGCTATAAGTCCATAGACGGCTAACTATCTGGAAGGAGGAGCCTACCTCAAATACATGGACATTATTCTTCACACTCAAGTCCTTTACAATTACTTTTGAAGTTATATGAATTCTTATTTACATAAGGACCAAGGAGGTGAATGCTTTTCTGGTTCTTGATCAGAAGTTCAGAGAAATCATGAACAGAAAGAAATCAGAAATTGAATGAGTCCTACTAACTCTGCTTCCCTAGCTCATCTGTGACAATGAAGAAGATATCAGACACTCACCCTGCTTGTCTAATTTTCACTTAAATAGAAAATAAGCATCTGTGTTGTCTATGGGAATTTGGTGTAAAACTGGGATATGTGGTTGTTTTTAAATGTAAGACATGACAAAAACAGGGTGTTTTGGTCAATGGTAAGGAGTAAGAAAAAAAGATAATAGAACACTCACAGATAAACAAAATATTGAAGTTTTGATAAGAGCTTTGAAATGACTATTACACAATAAAGCAATAGGTCATAAAAAGGAGGAGTGGAAGGTGGGTAAAATATATAGGAAGGTGCAGAATTTTAACCATCAGTGAAAAATTCTTGAAAAATACAATATATGAAGTCAAGAACTTAGTAAATGAATTAAACTGAAGATTAGATGTAGCAGAATAGAGATTAGTAGGTTTGGAGGGAAAAAAAAACAAAAGAAAAATATACTCAAATTGAAGCACAAAGAGGAAACAATGGAGGAAGAACAGGACTTGAAAGGCAGGTGTGCAGTGAATAAATTCAGCATAAGTATAATAAACTCAAAACAATGGAGAAAACGGATGGGGCAGAAATAGTATTTGAAGGGATAGTAGTCAGTTTTACAGAAGTAATGACAGACATAAAACCACAGGTGCAGAAAATAACATGAATTATATAGAAATGTTAAAAATTTAAACTTTTATAAGCAAAAATAGAAATAAATATTAGTCACTTTTAGGGAACCAGTGATTCATTAGATATGACACCAATTACATAATTGCTTAAAAATATAAATTAGATTACATAGAAATTAATACTTTTATGTTGCAAACAATATCTAGGATAATTCTTTATGAATTCTAAATATTAGTTGATAGAACAGCAGATAACTGTAGTTTTCACCCCTCATCAAAGACCATTACAGAAAACCCCACCAACCAAAATGCAGCATTGTAGAGCCCAGTCCCAGCTGATCCATCTTCACCATGTCTTTTGCACCTAAGGCTCAGAGGTCAGTGGGGAAGAGGGAATGGGGAGGTTGTAAAAGGAAGTTTGCTGTGAAATTGTGCCCACTGGAAATGTCAGAAGGGACTTCCATGAAGTCTGATTAACACAACTCTCTAAACAAGATCTGAATAAGGACAGCACCAATACACCAATAGGCAAACTAACGGGAAGGAGAAATATCTCAAGGCCTTGACCCTAGCTAAACAACTACAGGCAACTAGGGAATCTGAGAGCAAGAAAAACAGCAATGTCCATCAACTAATGAACAGATTTTTCTTAAATGTGATATAGCTAAATAATAGTGTCAATATTATTCTCAGTGGTATTATCTTTCATCAATAAAAAGCAGTGAAGTATGGATACTTGCTCTAACACCGGTGAACTTGGAAAATATGCCTAGTAAAAAAGGCTAGTCGAGCATACTATATAATTCTGTTTATGCAAAATGTTTAAAACAGGCAAACTTAGAAAGTAGATTAGTATGGGAGGGGATGTTAGGATTCACTAAAAATGACACTAGCTTTCTTTTATGGAGTAAATTTAAAATTAGATTTTGGTGACAGTTTCAAATCTTTGTCAATACTCTAAAACTGTTGGCTTATATTATTTAAATAAATTAATTGTAAGAACAGCAATTACATCTTGCTAAAACTTTTTCTAAAAAGAGAAAGAAATGGGCTGAAGAATTGGGAAGAACATGTGCTGCCCTTGCAGAGGACCTGAGTTTAATTCCCAGCACCCATGTTGGGTGGCTCACTGTAACATGGATGCCATGAGTCTTTTTTAAAACCTCAAATGCTACACTGAGTGATATATCTCTCCCAGCTAGGCCATCCCTCCTAGTCCTTCCCAAACAGTTCCACCAATTGGGAACAAAGTATTCAAACATATGAGTCTAAGGAGGCCATTCTCATCCCAGCCACCACACTCAGAACCACCTGTAACTCTAGCTTCCGAGTACACTAACAGTCCAATGCACCACACACATAATTAAAAATAAATCTTCAAAAAAAAAAAAAGAAAACAGAGGAAGAACACAGATAAAGCAAACTCAACATCAAGAAGAGTATGTTCAATAAAACAATCTCAGTTATATTAGCTAAAGTGCAGAATAGCTTGCAGGGTGTAGTGAAGAGTATTTTTAGCCTTAAACATATTACAGGAAGAGCTAAGCTAATTCAAGGAGTTATATGTGCCAACATAAGGACTATTACGTAAATTCTACTTGCTCTTATAATAAAAACCAGTGCCAGATATTGGGGAAAAGCTGAAAGATCAGAGAAACAGAGGAACAAACCACAGCCAATTCTTACCTCTCCAACTCCTCATAAATCCTTAGGCTGACTGAGTCCTCAGCTGAGTCATAGGCAAAGGCTGAACTCTTCTCTCCTCTTGCTTCATTTTTTTTTCTCACCCAACTATATAATTTCCTGGTTCAGCTTTACTAGTGCTGGAATTAAAGGCACACTGTGTGTGTGTGTGTGTGTGTGTGTGTGTGTGTGTGTGTGTGTGTGTCTCAAGTCCTGGGCCCAGAGGCATGGAATCTCAAGTGCTCAAGTGCTGGGATTAAAGGTGTGTGCCACTGTCTCCTGGCTCTGTTTGGCCTTGAACCCATAGAGATCCAAATGGATTTCTGCCTCCGCTAGGGTTGAAGGTGTAGGTCAACACTCTTTGACCTTTATAGCTAAATTTATGGCTGACTCTATCCTTTGATCTTTAGGCAAGCTTTGTTAGAAATACAATATATCACCACAAATAACCAGAGTAAAACTTTCAATAAGGAGATCTAATTGTGTCCAGTATGGCATTTATGCAAATGAATCAGGAGTATAGTATTTCATATATGGCTAAAGAGTCGTCTTTTTTAGCTCAAATTTGTAGATTCTACAATTGATGGAGCTTTAGGTATGATTAAAACAGTATATGGCTAAAGTACATTAAAATATACAATGAAGAAAAGTTTGGGCTGGAGAGATGGTGGGGCTGGAGAGATGGCTGGGGCTGGAGAGATGGCTCAGAGGTTAAGAGCACTGGCTGTGCTTCCAGAGGTCCTGAGTTCAATTCCCAGCAACCACATGGTGGCTCACAACCATCTATAATGACATCTGGTACCCTCTTCTGCATTCTTCATACATAATAAATAAATCTTAAAAAAAAAAAAAAAGACTGTGCTGTTTAAAAAAAAAAAAAAGAAAAAAGAAAGTGAGAGAACCTGGTGTTGGCTGGTCATCCACACAAAAGAGGCTAAGAGGAGTTCAAGGGTTACTACACGTGAACAGGACACTGTACTGACTATTGCTTCTTCCTCTGGGAAAATGAGCAAGAGTACTGCATTACTTCTTTACCTTGTTGTTGTAACAAAATGCCTAGTAAAAGTATCTTAAGGAAGGAAAGGCTTAATTTGGCTCACAGTTTGAGCATACAGTCCACCACAGTGGACAAATCAAGGCAGTACAAGCATGAGGAGGCTAACTGTGTCACATCTATGGGTCAAGGAATTAAGAAAGATGAATGCTGGTGCACAGCTCACTTTTCCCTTTTTATTTTGCCCAGGACCCCACCCAGCACATGCAGTCATGCCACCCACATTTGGGACAATGCTGGAAACCGAGGGCCAATGCCCCCTGTCTTAAGCTATGCCAGGAAATCAGGCCTTCAGGCAAGACTTAAATTAGGCTTCCTTTTTACTGTGAGTTAAGCTTTTTTCCCAGGCAACAAACAGGTGTCTCTTTTCTGGTTAGAATCCCAGAGAACAGGGGCAGGATAGGGCTTCTTACCACAATTAATCTAGAAATTCCCTCACAAGTATATCTAGGTTTGTCTCTTGAATGATTCCAAATTCTCTTAAGTTGATGATCAATATTAACTATCACAGATACTATTTAATAACCAGGTAAAGGACTTAAATAAGCTATCTAATAGTATAGCCTTCACTTTGGGAAAAAAAATCAAGCTTAACTATACCACACAGAACTGAATAAAATACCTGTTAAAGGCAAAATTTTAAGAATCTCTTGAAAAAAACTATTATTGCTCTACTCATTCCATGATTTCAAATACCTGGTTCCCATTAAATGCTAAAATGTTCCCCTTAGCTGCTATGAGGCTTTTCCTTAAATACAGGGATGTGTAATTCTAAGATAGCATTGTTCTTTAATGAAACATTATCTTCGCTCAAGAATTTATTTGTCCAAATAACATTCAAAAATTTAAATTGAATTGACAAAGGTTAGAAAAACATTGTTTGGGTGAAGCACTTCCTTGGGAAATAATCCCTTTTATACCACAGTATTAAATTTAATTGTTTTGAAGGTCCTCGTAAACAAATATAGATGCTCCTTGTGTTATAAATAATGAATACATTTCTAATGTGCTGACACTATGGTTTGCACTTCAGTGGATCATGTGCTACTGACTCAATCTCACTGTTAATGAGAATATGGATTCTAGAATGAGACTAATTAAATATCAGTCCTGGTTCTTCTACTTCCTAGGTAGGGGATCTCCATGCCTCTGTCTCCACATTTCTACATTTTGATAACTACTATGTTACCAAATTTGTAAGGCTGTTTGGCAATTAAGAAAAGCAGGGCCTAGTGCATGTTAATTGCTGTTTAAATATTACTACCATTTTCTGAGACATCTCTGCCTGTATGGCTTTAAGAGTTCTGCAAGAAATCTTATTCATTGACAAAAATTTAGATGTAGTTTTTAAGGGCACTTATTATCAAAACTGAGCTGTGATTGCTTAGAAATTTATTGAACCCATTCAATCCTTTAATTGTTCAGAATAGTAGGAGATAAGACTCTCTTTACAAAATAATACCTGGGTATAAGAGCCAATTTAATTTTTGTTCCAATTCCATAAAAAGTAGAATTCATGATTTTTTCTGCTAAGTAGATTTTGAATTAAGAACATATGACCAATTGAACAAAATGAAGGAAAAATGTGTACATTCAATGATGGGGTCACAGAAGAGTCAATAGTCATTCTCATCTCATGCTAAGTTGTTTCAAATTTTCAGAGGACAATATTTCCTGATTCTTGTGGACTTCATAAGAAGTAAGGTCATGTTAAAAATGTCTTCTTTTTTTTCCTACCATAAGGCTCCAGGACTATCATTTAATTTGAGCTACTTACTCATGTCATAGGATTTGAACCTTGGTTTCCCCTACTTTGAACAACTCAGACATTTTCCCCTCCCATGTCCTCAGTTCAGCCTGGATGCAATGGTTGTATTTTCCTCATATACAAAGGCTCCAATTAGTCCTCAAAGGGACTGTTAACAGACCTCTTCATCGTCCATTCTCTAAGGCTGAACAGCATGGGTCTGGCATTCTGCCGCCGTCAGTCTCTAATATTGTTTGTGATGCCAAATTGGAGAACAAAGAACAGAACAACATTGCTGTTTACCTCAATCAATGGGCCCCAGCTAAGACTTCAGAGTATGTATAGAGGTCCCATGTCTCATAATACTTACTATTAAATTTACTCAAAGGAGGCTGCATTCTTTACAATACTAAATTAGCAACATGGCTGACACGGAAACAGAGAAAAATGGACTAAGAAAAGCTGAGTTCAAGTAAAGCCAGGAATATTTTTAGCTTGCTGCCCCAAATATGACTGCTCTATTTCATCCAAGTTCCCAAGCCACAGAGTAGAGTTTCATCTTTCCACCTTCAATCTATGATACTTTATTACTTTAGTTTACCACAGAGAGCATTTTAGTGCCAAGATTCTGGATGTCTTTTAACCTAAAATAATAATAAAAATAATTTCACCACCAGGGGGCAAACATTTCTATAGGCAAAGGTTTTTGCTTTGTTTTGCTCTGGCATACATGAAGAGGTCACAAGACAACTTGTGGGATTTTGTTCTTTCCTTCCTTGGTGTGGGCCTCAGACATCTAATTCAGGTCTTTAGATTCGGTGATGGATACCTTTAAGCACTGAGCCATCTTCCTGGCCCAGAAGATAATAATTGAAACCTTTACTTACATTTAAGAAAAATAATCTTTATGAGGAAGAAAATTCTACAAGTTGTTACGAACCACCTGTTCTTATAACTTAAAATTATGCATTTTAAATGTTCACAAGGATAATGTCCATAGGGAATGGAGGCACAAACTTATAATCCCAGTGCTTGGGAAAAGGAAATAAAATTGTAAGTTCAAAGATAGCCTGGCTACATAGGAAGACCCTGTCTCAAAAGGCAAAACAACAACAAAAACCAAACAAACAACAAAGAGAAACGGGGAAATCTCTTTCTCTCCCTCCCTTTGTCTTTCATGAATTTACACATAATGAGGAAAATAGAAATGGACTGTTAAACCCTGATTCTAGTCCTTCTTTACAGTGGCCTTTACATGGTTATATTAAAAAGTGTCTTCTGGTCACTGGTTCTACAAGCATGTCTTTCAGCTCAGCCTGTTCTAAGTTAATGTAATTAGTTTATGCAGTCAGTATTTACCTCACTGACTCTTGACTGTTGCTTTGGTTTATGCTTTGCCATTAGCTAATTTTGTAACTGTGAGATGAAAATAACTGATAAGCATAACAAATGACATATTAACCCTATTTGAGAGCTTGATACCACTAAGCCAGAGTCTTGAAAGATAATAAGTCAAATTTTCATTAGAGCAAATTATTAGTAGGAGGAATGACAAGAATTTTTTTCATGAGGGCTAGGGAGAAAGTTTGACGGGTGAAGTGCACACATCTAAAAATTTAGGTGTGGTTGCTGGCACCTATAATCCTAGTTTTGGATAAGCAAAGACAGGGGACCCCTGCAGCCTACTGGCTAGCTAGTGTAGCCAAATTGGTGAGCTCCAGATTTTGTTAGTGCTAGGTTAGTGACACATAAAATTTGAAGACAAAAGATTATTTTTCTGTTGCTTATTTTTTCTAATTTTTATTTATTGACAATTTCACACATGCATATACTAAATTTTGATCATTTTTATTTCCTCTATAAGGTGGTTTGAATAAGACTGGCCCCATGGACTTAAGTGTTTGAATATTTGGCCCATAGGGAGTGGCACTCTTAGCAGGGTTGACCTTGTTGGAAGAAATGTGTCATGATAGAGGTGGGTTTTGAGGTCTAATATGCTCAAGCTAGGCCTTGTGTGGCATACAATCTCCTTCTGCTGTCTGTAGATCAAGATATAGAACTCAGAGCTCCTTCTCCAGCACCATGTCTGCCTGCACACTGCCATGCTCCCCATCATGATGACAACGGCCTAAACCTTCGAACTGTAAGCCAGTCTCAGTGAAATGTTTTCCTTTATAAGAATTGCTATGGTCATGGTGTCTCATCACAGCAGCAGAACAGTGACTGAGACACTCTGTCATCTGCCCTCTCTTCTCTTCTTTCTTTTTTTTTTTTTTATTATTATGAACAAAGAAGTCACACTTTCTAACTTTGTATATCCTTATTCAAGGTCTCCTCTTTCTTTTGTTGGGACTTTTCTTCCTCCCAGACAACTCCTTTCTACTTTGATGTCTTTTTCTTTTTTGTATGGCAAGAATCCACTGAATTTAATTATGAATGCTTGTAGAAGCATGAGTCAGGACTTCTTTACTGGAATAAGAGCAACTTATCAATGGCTACACTATTGAAAAATAAAGTGATATTTCTTCCCTAGCATTTATTAACTTTCCATAGTCCCTCGGGCAGGGGTGTGCCTCATGAGATCCTCCCCTATGCATGATGAAATAGTGATGGGCCCAATCTTGTGCAGATATTCTGCAGGTAACTCACAGCTGCTATAATGCCATTAAATTATGGATCTATCCAGCTGTCTAGATCAGTTGACTTTACATTTAAAAAGTCAATTAGTGAATTACACCATATTAGGGAGAAATTTTATGTAATTGTCCCAGCCCCCAATCCAGCAGGCACTGCTTCTACCCAGGGGTCACTCCTGCTGGGGAAGCAGATAGGCTAACTGCAGATCTTCACCACCCCTTCTCCTCCAGATCCAATCCCCAACTCCCACCCCCAGCTCTGTAGCAGAACACCTGCTGTGGTCTTCCTTCTCTTTCTATTCCTACCCCCAAGAGACCACGAAGATTTTCTCCTTTAATCTTCCTTACCCTAATCCAGCTCATTATCCCAGCCTCTAACACCAGCAGACATTCCCTGGGAATGCACTAGCTGAGCAGGTCAGAGAAATAGGCCCACAGAAAATTTCATACCAGACAACTCAGAGCCATCACACTCTCCTAAAATCCAAAGGGAGATGGAAAGTAAGGAACAAAACAACCACCCAACAAAGACAAGACCAGATATCAGCACCCAGACATGTAATCATATCAATCCCAGATGCCCGGACACTAGTGTAAAAACCACAATAACACCAGTGCCCTCAGCAACTCTACCAGAGCAGGCTCTGAGTATTCCAATATAGCTGAAGCACAAGAAAAAGATCTTTAAAAAAATCTTTATGAATATGTTAGAAGGAGGTTCTTAAAGAGGAATTTAATAGATCTCTTTTTTAAAAATCCAGAAAAACAGAAACAGTGTAAAAAAATAAATAATACTGTTTAAGACCTGAAAATGGAAATAGAATCAACAAAGAAAGTCCAAACTGAGAGAATTCTTCAAATGAAAATTTAAGAATTTGAACAGGGGCTATAGAGGAAACAGAATACAAGAGATGAAAGAGCGAATCTAAGGCATTTGAGAGAAGAAATGTATGTATATATATATACACATATATATATGTCAAGGAAAACGTTAAATTTTAAAAACTCCTGACACAAAATATTTAAGAAATCTGGGACACTATGAAAAGACCAAATCTAAGAACAATGAAAACAGAAAAAGGAGAAGAACTCCAGCTCAAAGGCCCAGAAAATATTTTCAACAAAACCATAGAAGAAAATTTTCCTAACCTAAACAAAGAGATGTCTATAAAGGCGTAAGAAGCTTATAGAACATCAAATAGATTGGACCAGAGAATAAAGTGCCCCTACCAAATAATAATCAAAACACCAAACATACAGAACAAAGAAACAATATTTAAAAGCTGCAAGGGGAAAAGACCAAGTAATATATAAAGATAGACCTATTAGAATCACAACTGACTTCTCAGTGCAGGGTGTAAAAGACAGAAGGGCCTGGACAGATGTGCTACAAACTCTGGGAGACCATAGATGCCAGCCAAGACTACGATATGCAGGAAAACTTTCAATCATCATGGATAGAGAAAATAAGATGTTCCATGAAAAAGCCAAATTTGAACAATATTTATATACTAGTACAGCCCTACAAAAGGCACTAGAAGGAAATTACAACCAAAGGAAGTTAAATACAACATGAAAACACAGAGAATAAATAATCTCAGACCAGCATACACATACACACACTGGCACCACCATAATAACCACTACCAGTGCAAACATCTCAATAGACACAGCAAAAGCATTCGGTATACTGACCCATGTATTTCTAAGGAGTATAAGTTCATTTTCATGGAGGAATAAAACTGCCCAGGGTATCTTTTCACAGTAGAGTAGGAAATGGAATCTTCCAAAGAAATTCTCCTTCATCTTTTATTGTTCCATATTACAAGTAAGAAGGAAGTATGCTTAATTATGAAAAACAAAATTATCCTGTGACTAGTTAAATCTATGTGAATTCCCAGTGCCACTTACGTTTCTGGTACTGCAAATGCTAATTTAAATGAATTAAAATAATTTCTTTAACAAATCATAATCTTTCTTCTTGTAGTCCCCCCCACTTCCCCCCCACTTCTCTCTCTTTCATCCTTTACCATTGTTTTGCCCACCTCTTGATTGATGTTTTCCTGTAATCATTGCCATCAATTACATTTTACATCCACTGTGGTTGTTTTTTGCACTGTGGTACTCTAGAGAACCATAGTCTGCCTTTAAAAATGAATGTTCATGGGAAATGCAGCTGGTTTGTTCTTTCACTTTGCCTCTTAAAACTGGATTTTAAAACCATGTTTTCAATTTTGTTCTGGCTTCTAGATATTTTTTTTTATTATTATTTTAAACTTTATTTATTTATTTTATTTATTTGCCTTGGTGTTTGCCCGGAACTGGAACTACAGACAGTTGTTAGCTGCCATGTGGGTGCTGGGAATATCTTCAGTAAAGCAGCTTTGTCAAAGGAACAGTTGGAATTGTGAAAGCATGTTAGCAAACTTCGCAGGATTTCCCACGCTCCCTCCAAATCCCTCACCATGTCATTGGGTTAGTCACCCCAGTGGCTGTAATAATGCAGCAACTAGAAACCCAATGAATCCTTCTGGTGTTTTTAATTCCTACTAGCAATTCATAACTACCAATTACAAAGAGACACCTCTGCCCAGATGTAACCTACCATATTTGGTGTAAACATTTGAACCAGTAAGTGAATGCAAATGGTTAAGTAACCTAAAGAGGCAGGCAGTGGTCTGGAAAGAAGGAATGGGAAAAATTCTCCATGTGAGGACTAGAGTTTGAACCCCTAGCATCTATATAAAAGTCCAAGGTTGTGGTAATGTGCCTGTAACCCAGCCCAAGGAAGACATGACAAAGAATCCCTGGAGTAAACTGGCTAGTCACAGTAGCCAAAATGGTGAGCTCTGGGTTCTGTGAGAGTCTTGCCTTGACAAACAAGGAAAACATTTGCTGTCCACTTCAGATTTCTCCATGTGTATATGCACACACAAGTGCACTCTTGTACAAGTGCATGTATTCAAACACTTTTTGAATATAGCACACATATGCAAAAAAGTCAGTAAATATTTTTAAAAGTCTACTTTTGCAGACACCAATAATGCATAATAAATGTTTGAGATCAAAGATATTGAGCTTTGTTTTTTACATTAGCACATTATAAAAAATGTGGGGTTTTTTGTCGTGGCAGTATTTAAAAAAGCACAATGAGGTAACATATAGCAATACTTCTAATTATTTTCTGTCTCCAAAGTATTTATTCAACAGTAACATTTCAGGAGAAGCAGAAAATGTCATGCGCAGGAATGTTCTCTAGTTCATTATTAAACATTAAAAATAAAAATACATGTAAAATCAAGCAATATAATATAATAGAAAGTGGCATTATACAACTATTAAACTGTAATCCCTGGGTCCAAGGTGTAATTCAGTGGTAGAGTATTTACTTAGTATGCATGTATCCCGGAGTTCAACACTCACACTGAAATAAAAGTCACTATTACTACAATTAGTGAAGATAATTATAAATGAAAAATTTCTTAAGAAAATTTGAAATAAATTACATGTTAAACACAATTATTACTATATGAGCTCCAGGGATCAGACTCAGGTCTTTGGGCTTGATGGCAAATACCTTTGTACAGAGTCATCTCACTGGCCCCAAAATAAAGTTTTTAATGATTTAATTCTCAGTAAATATTTGATTTGTATACTATTCTATATTCCTATGTACCAGAGGTTACACACAAATTTCTCCAGGTAACAAAAGGGGTCACAAGGGGAAAGTTTAAGCTGCCCTAGTCTAGTTCATAGTAAGCCTGGAACCAATGCAGCTATTTCTTGAGATGGGAATGTAAGGTGCAGGAGTGGGTGGGTATGTGGAGTGGGGAGCCAAGGTAGGTTGTAGTGTGGAGATGTGTTGAACTCAGGACCATCTTGATATGAGGCAAGTGTTCTGCTAGAGAAAGCTACTTCCCTGTTGTTTTCATTGGTTATACTGACAGAGGCTAACAGGAATTCACCTCTCTTGGAGCACATGGCAGACAGACAGCTTCTAAAAGGGCTTTCTGGAATTTCCACCTCCTGGAAATTCCACCTCTTACTCTTTTTGTGCCTAGTGGCTTCCTTCTAACAAAATACCACAACAGTATTGAAATCTTATCTTTTTTAGTGAGGAGAAAAAGAAAAGGCAATAAAATCCAGCGTGTATCTTTGAGGGACTTAGAGGTAGTGTTGTTTGGGTTCAGTTTTGGTTTTAGTTAGTGACCAGTAATGAAAAAAATACCCCTGGGGATTGGGAGATGGCCTAGTGTGTAAAAGCACTTGTTAGGCAATTGTAAGGCTCTGAGTTCAAATCCCCAGTGCCCACAAAAAGCTCCAATGGTTTACCATGCCTTGTAATCCCAGTGTGGGGGACCACAGACTGGCAGATTTAGAAGTTCATTGGCCAGTCAACTTAACCAAAACAGCAAAGTTCAGACTCAGTGAGAGACCTTATCTCAAAGATTAAAACAGAGAGCAATAATTTTTTTAAACCTTGAGTATTAAACTTCCACACATTAAAAAAACAACAATGCCTGTAAGCTAAATTCAAAGGCATAAATACAGCAAATATTTAAAAAAATGACAGGTTAACAGCCCTTTTAGACATTAAACACAACTGAGATTTTCTCTCCTTCATAAATGAAATAAGGCTAACCTCCTCCAGAGCCTGAGACCCACAGGTATACTAAATACAGTCATTAAAATTAACTGACTAAAGAATTAATTCTTAAATGAGGGATTTATAGTTTGTATATTAGCCAAGCTTTTGAAGTTAAGCATGCATATACATTTTATTTGTCAATGAACATTAAGCAGTTACTTTATGCCAGGGACCATTTTCAGATGATGAGCATAAGCTGTGACCAAGACACACAACATGCCCTGAAATTATTGGCTAGGTCCCTTATAAGAGTTCTAAGGTCGCCAAAATATTTCATTGCTGAGAACTGATTCAGGCAAAACATTTTCATCTCAGTAAGCTGACTGCACAGGACATTGTGTGGAGGGGAAGTCTCAAAAAGATTGACAGAAAAGACATTAATTCCGTTTCTGCTAGATGTTGTAACGGATTTTTTTTTTTTCCTTCCAGACTCTGCAAGAGTCTGTTCCTCTAAATGCCCTGAGGGTTACAAACATCAAATCAAACATTTCTGACCCTAAAAGTTAATTAGCCGAAGTTTTAACCATATTTAAACTTGTACGAGGTCCAGGCAAAGGAGAACATTCACAAAGAGTCTTTTGTTTTGTTTTGGTCTTTTTTCAAGACAGGGTTTCTTTGTGTATCCCTGCCTGTCCTGGGACTCACTCTGGAGACCAGGCTGGCCTCAAACACAAAGATCTGCCTACCTATGCCTCTCTAGTGCTGGGATTGAAGGTGTGCACCATCACTGCCTATATAACAAACAGAAATATTTATTGAAACAGAGATACAAATAATCAGAAGCCACCCCATCACCTAACACAGAGTCCAATTCTACCAGTTTTCTTAAGTCTTCGCTCATTTGTCTACTATAATTACCATCAGCAATACTTTCCATTTGTAGATTTCTGGTGATTATTGATGTTAAGTATGTTATAAAACTAAATAAAAGTTAAAATTTTGAACCACTTCCAATTTGCAAAACTATGAGCCAATGACTTTTCATTTTAGAGTATAAAAAGACTGTCATAGCCATTTGAGATTGACAGAATTAGCCTGATCATTTAATATTCATGAATATTTGGGAATTTAACATAGCAAAGCATCTTCTTGAATAGTTTATTTCCAACTGCCAACCAAAACCCATAATGAAGCTTGTCATGTTTTTCATTTAATTATTAAAACAGTTGAATTTATGTCAAAACAATAACTATGCATTTGTGTATTTTGATCCATATACCAAATATATTCATATTTTTGTTTGGTAGTTTTCATGTATTGCTCACACATTACATACTTAATGGGTTCTAGTTATGTGCCAGGTGATCTTTTGAACAGACACAAGTAGACATGGTGCCTCTCTGTGTTATTCTTTTAATCAAATAAAAGAAAGAGATTCTAATTAATTACCAAACCAATGAATGGTGTGACCACAATAAGAACAAAGAAGGACAGTCATATAGTCATTTAAGGCGGTAATGACAGCGCGCACACACAGTTACACACACACACACACACACACACACACACACACACACACACACACAGAGTCCTAAAACTCAGGATGCTGAGGCAGAAGGATTGCAAATTCTAGACCAGCCCAGTCTACTTAGTAGAGGATTAGGGATGTTGCTCAGTAGTAGAGCACTAGGTGCAAGGCCCTGAGTTCCTTTCCCAGCACCAAAAGCAGACATCAAAGAAACAAATAAATAAGACATTCAGTCTGACATGGCTTCTTGGAGGAAGTAGGCCCTGGGGTGGGACCTGCAGGGTGTTTAACTTATTTACAGAAAGAAGAGAAGAAAAACCAAACAAACAAACAAACAAAAAAACTGTGGAAGGCTGTGGAAGGAGCAGAGAGTTTGCAGGAGATTAGCCGGGTAGAAGACACAGCGACACTCGACTTTCACTTCCTATGTATGCATTCGAGAATGCTCTTTTAGCAAGAGGGAAACAGATACAAGAAGGGCAGGACGAGGAGATCTGTTTCAAGTTATTATTTACACTGTAAAGATGGGTCTTTACTAAGATGTCTTCTGATTGGTTTAAAAACATGCGGAATGGCTAATAGCTAAATGGAAGAGACTAGGCGCAATGTCCAGCCGAGAGAGAAAGTCAGAGGGATGAATCTAAGCACATCTGCCAGTGAGATGTGGACCAAGTCGAACATACAAAATGGAAGCGAGGTAAAAAAAAAGCCATGTGGCAGAACTCAGATTAATAGAAGCAAGTTCATTTAAGTTATACTAGCTCGTTGGGAACAAGCCTAAACTAAAGGCCAAGCTTTCATAATTAGTAAGAAGTCTCTGTATCCTGATTGGGGAGCTGTCGGTCCTGGCAAGTACAGAGAGCAGTTAAAAGAGCACATCAATTATCTGATGAAAGCTGACAGGAGGGGTAGGCTTAATACTTGTTTTTGATTTTTTTTTCTTTTTTCTTTTTTTCATTCTCAAGTATTTATTCTTCACTGGCTACGTTCCAAATAAAGTTTTGAGTCTGAAGAAGGAACGTTGATCAAGGTAGAAAAAGAAAGTTGCGTTCTAGTAAATCACAGAGAGAATAAAAATAGAAATAACCACAGAGACTTGGCAATGCATGCTAAGAAGACAAAGGTCTAGAGAAAAGAGACCTGTTTGATTTTCAAGGTGAAGTTTTTTTTTTTTAATTGTTTTTTGAAAATCAATATCAAACTTTATATAAAAAGTAAAACATCCAAGATAGCTTTAAAAAAAAAAAAACCCATACAACAATAAAATTTCTCTTTTCTCTAAAGTACATGGAACATAAACAATACAATCTAAAGCTCCTCAAGCCAGGTTAGGCTCAGCTACAGATGAAGAAAGCACAGTAGGTCACAGCTGATGGAGTGGAGTTAATACTAAAAACAAAGATATTTCTAGTTGGAAAGGATAGACTTTGTAATAGACTAAAAACAGGAAATATGAATTGGATGTGTGGTCAAAGTTGTCAGTAATGAAATGCAATTGATTACATAATTAAAGATAACAGTGAGATTTTGTTTTCTAGCCAGTATAAATAAATCTTCAATAGTTGGTGTAGTAAATATATTATGAAATATTATTTCAGGAACGATGACCTTGGCCATAAAGTTTAGATTCATGTCTTTTAACACAAGACAAAAATTTATCTTTGCCACATTGACCATCCTTTATAAAAATTGAAAGTTTTTCAGTTGGACATAGTGGTGCATGCCTTTAATCTCAGCACTTGGCACTCAGGAAGCAAAGGCAGATATATCTCTGAACTGGAAGCTAGCCGAATCTACAAAATGAATTCCAGGATACCAGGGCGATACACAGAGAAATCCTGTCTTGAAAATTCAAATAAATATATAAAAGCTTTGATTACATATATTTATTTAATTCCTTATTTTTTTCAGTGTGTGTGTCTCGGTACAATAAAGCAATGTGCAGGTCAAAGAATGGCTTGTTGGAGTCCATTCCATTGTTCCTCCCACTTTGTGGGTGACCGGACTTAGGTTGTCAGCCTTGGCAGGAGGAGCCTGACGAATTGTCTCTTTGAGCCACACATTGATTCTTCTATATATGTTTCCACTGAAAGCAAAATCAATATCATAACACTTTTCTTTTCAGCAGTGATAGATTTTGAGAACATTCTGAACTTTAGGGCTATACTTTTCCTACTTAGCCTCATGTAAATTTTTGTCTTTTCAAAGTAAAAACTCCTGTTTTTGTCAAGTCTCTTATAGTTTAAATTTCATTAGCTACAAAAGTTACTATCTTTGACATAAATTTATACCAGTATATAAAACTATAGAAGTTTCACAACTGTGCTTTATGCTTGCATGCATTTGTGTCTGTGTGTGTGTGTATGTGTGTGTGCTTGTATCTGTGTGTGTGTGCGCATGTGTCTCTGTGTGTGTAAGTGCATACTTGTAATGCAGTTGCCAGGTAAAGGACATGGAAGACAAAGGATGACATCCGGTATCTTCCTTCATGGCTTCCCACCTTCAGTTTTAAGGCAGTCTTTCACTGAACTTGGAGCACACCATTTTGGTTAGTGTAGCTGTCTAGAGAATCTCAGGGATCTACCCATCTCTATCTTACAGCCCTGGAGTTACCTGTGTGTATTTTCATACCTCGCTTTTATATGTGTGCTGGAGATCTGGCCAGAGGTCTTTATGCTTGTGCAGAAGGAAGTTTATCCATTGAGCCATCTCTCATGCCTTTATGCTTTTTAAATCTAAAGAAATTCCAAATGCATTTGCAATGTCTCTCCTATCCTCTGTGGACACAAGGTTAACATAATGTAACTGTTGGTCCTTTTCAGTTTGGGACTGAATGACTTTAATAGAAGTGACATGAGTGTTAGGGAGAGGAAACTAATTTAACATCAAGGGCCTCACTGCAACAAAAGGGTCTCAGTTATTATCTTAGTGTTGTATGGCTGTGAAGAGACACCATGGCCGTGGCAAATCTCACTAAAGAAAAGCATTCAACTGGGGCTTGCTTACAGTTTCAAAAGTTTAGTCTATCATTCTTGGGTGAAAGCTAGCTATACAAGTAAGCTAAATAACTTCCATACTTGTAGAGTCAAAGGGAAATAGCCCTAGCTGATGGTTATGCATAAGGTGCCAAGGTTTTTGTTGTCTGGTCCTGCTGTCTGGCCTATCATGGATTAGATTTGGGAAATTTGCAAAATGTCAGCCAATAAAGACCCTTTCTACTGGGAAAGCCAGGCTTTCCATCACTTTTAAGATGTATTTATATGCTCAGAAAGTACAAGGACAAAGAAAGCAATTATAAAGCTCTGTCATGAGCATGGGAGGATTACAGAAGAGAGAAAAACTGAAGTCCACTTTGAGCCCATTCTCAGGAGCAGCTACCCCAACACCAGGAATTATACTGGACAAGATGGTTCTTTACGTTTTGACTAGAGGTCAGGTTCTTCAGTGAGAGTAGACTGTCCTGGCATGTCTTTGGATCTGCCAACTTACCCTATTGTTTTAGTTCTTGATGCTATAACATAATACTACAAGCTACTAATTTATAATGCTAGAAAGGTATTATTTGTAATTCTAAGGGATAGAAGATTCATGAAAAAGTGATCTGGCAGACTCAAAGTGGCAGAAAGGTGGCAAGACAAAAAGGCTCAGAGTGTCTCCATAAGCTTTGTAATTGTGTGCATGAAGACTAAGCTGTCATGACTTAATTACTTCCCCAAAGATTTTACCTCTTAATTCCATCATCTTGAGATTTCAACTCTTGGAGAGACACGTACATTTGAATAAAGATACCAGTCATTTGAGTATGCTTGCTCTTATTCCCTTTCATTTTAATGGGACTTTATTAACATAGAAAGTGCACAGAATATCACACATCTTTGGCTTCTAGACTTGCATATCTTATAGTGGTAGGACTAAAATGAACCTGAGAGATCAAGTGTTTTTGACTTTCTACATCTCACTTCAAAGTGGTGCATGACTGTAACTTTGCATTCAGGAAGGTTGGAAGCTCGAGACAAACCATAGCTACATAGAAAGACTATCTCAAAATACTAACAAAATTTTAAAAACATCACTTCAAAAGAAAGTACAAGTGGGAACAAAATACATAATAAAAGCAGAATTGCTGTGACTGTCATAGGAGTGTGTACCCAGGAGCCCAGCTGCTACAGATGCCCCGTCTCTTGTCCTGAGGGCATTCCTTGGAAAACATCTTGAACACTACCATATTTCAACTCTAGTGTTGTTGTTGTTGTTTTTAATGAATAAAGAACACTCAGGATGTTCAATATCTTCCTCAAATCCTACAACTACCAAAACTGGTTGGTGTCAGGTGGCAGGGAACAAAATTCACTCATCCATCCTCTCATTCAGTTCTTAACGACTTGATGGATAAAAGTGGTGAACCTTTGAGTTGCCCATGACATTTTGATATATCTTCACATTGTGGAATGATGAAAATCAAGACACTCTTCATGTACACCATTTCACATAGCTATTGTTTTTGTAGTTCGAACACCAAAGGTCTCTCTCTTAGCATTTTAAATCTGTAGCTCAGTCATTAACTACAGTCACTACGCTGCACAGTGAATTTCTTGGATTTATTCCTCCTGTCCCATTGAAACTTTGTGTCCTCTAACCAAAATTTCATTGGTTCTAGGTCCCCCGTTCCAACCTCTGGTAACCCCAGTTACATGTTCTGTTTTATGAATTGGCCTTACAAAGAGCTCAAATGTAAGTAAAATCCCATGACTTTTTTTCCTTCTGGAGCTGACTTAATTTACTTGCCATTCATGATTCATCCATGTTGCCATAATGACAGGCTTTTCTTCATATTAAGGCTAAATGATTTTCCATCGTACATTCCCCTGTTCATCTGAACTCACAGCAATGGCTTCAGTGTTCAAATTGCACATTAGTATAAAAGCACGTGAAATTTATGTTAAAAGTCCACACAAGTAGTCATTGATACACTCACTAAGCTCTATCAATTAGTGGAATTTCCCTGCTGTTCTGTCTAAATATTTATTTGTGTAATCTAGAAATCTATTCTCTCTCTTTTTAAAAAAATAAAATATGTGATATCAAGACTTATTGGCTCATGCAAGTTTTGATCACATCTTGATGCCATGAGAGTTTTACTGTCTATCCTCTA
Organism: Sigmodon hispidus; assembly: GCA_004025045.1. Taxonomy (NCBI): domain Eukaryota; kingdom Metazoa; phylum Chordata; class Mammalia; order Rodentia; family Cricetidae; genus Sigmodon; species Sigmodon hispidus. The sequence continues at coordinate 138,706 of PVIH01001346.1, forward strand.
AGAAGCTATTGAATTAAGAATTGTGGTCTGGGGGACTGGAGAGGTGGCTCAGCGGTTAAGAGCACCGTCTGCTCTTCCAGAGGACCTGAGTTCAATTCCCAGCACTCACATGGCAGCTAACAACTGTCTGTAGTTCCAGTTCCAGGCAAACACCAAGGCAAATAAATAAATAAATAAAGTTTTTTTTTTTTTTTTTTTTTAAAAAAGAAAGAATTGTGGTCTGTACATCTGAAGTGATTCTGCCCTAAAAATAGGATTTTGCTAGCCATTAGGAGCAGTGAGCTCTTTGGCCTAGGCAGGTATAACAAACTGATGATGAGGCTGATCATCTATGATCCGTTGCATTTTGCCAAATTAAAAACAAAATGAAAAAGGATTTCAGATTTCAGGAGTGGTAGCACACACATGTGATTGCAGCACTTGAGAGGGTTAATCAGAAGAATCTTGAATTGGATGACAATTTGCATTACATAGCAAGACCCTGTTCACATTTCAGGGAGTAGATATGAAAACACCCAGAAAGCTGTTTTGCATACATTATGTTCTATAGAGGGATCACCTCATTGAGGCACTTGTGTGTTGGTGATGTCAGCTCTTCAGTGGGGGTTTCTGAGGCTATAATGAGCTCCTGAACTTGATGACACAGTGCTGAGGAGTTAGCTCATTGGAAAGAGGCCATAAAGGTCATTTAGTCAGGGTGACATAAAATCTAAGCAGAGGAGATGGAACCAGAGCAGCCTAACCCTAACCCTAACCCTCTCTCCACACTGTATCATTTTATTACCATCCGTGATAGTACGTCCTTATCTCATAAACCCAGTTACAATGTCTCACATCTAGAAACAAGATTTTATGCCAATTTATCCCTTTATTTATCAGACTAAAGATACATCTGATACTTTGAATTCACCTGTGTTCCGGACCTCAACACATTACAGACTGAAGTTCTGTTTCTTTTCCCTGTCATCCCTCCTTGTCTCCTTCCTTCCTCTCCTGTCTCCACTTCCCCTTCTTCTTCCCTTCCCCTCCTTCCCCTTCCACTTCTCCTTTGCCTTCTTCCTTTTCCCGTTCTCTGTCTTCCTTCTTCTGTAGACAGTTTCACTATGGAGTCCAGCCTGGATTCACATTCCCCATCCTGCCTCAGCCAAGGGCTGAAGTAAACATCCATAAACCATCACACCCAGTTCCTAACTCTTCATACAAGAAAGCCAAATGCCTTTTCTTTTCCCCTGCTTTCTCTTATCATCAAAGGGATGCTTTTCAAAC